>JABAJW010000004.1:101794-140098 GCA_018855395.1 Arthromyces matolae | reverse complement strand
GGGCAGTGTTGGATCTAATCTTATCTTCCTCCGTTGATTGAATGTGATGTTTGTGTGAAAGTGCTTGGTTCGGGTATCGTGGGGCAGTGTGCAATTTCAACCATTCCTCTCTCAAGATTCTGCAAGCATTCTTCTTTGTCTTGCTTTACGACTTATTTACGACTCTCATGCTCATACACTCACCATAACGCGCGTTGAGGAGATAAACATATATATTCCTATCTATCACAAGGCGCATAATCAGCCGAATGTACAAGAACACAAGTTTGGTGTACCTCTGCCTTGCTTTGCTTACGGCAGGGCAAGTCGTTTCGTACGACCCTTTACCAAGGTATTTTTCTATCATTAATTTCAATATAAAAGTTGTTCCAATCTTATTCAGATGGGGTCAAGCTGTAGCCATAATCAACGACCGTCTGTTCGTTCATGGTGGCAAGACTGACCCATACAACTCGTATGGATATACATCAGCACCCAATAGCAATGATCTACTATCTCTATCCCTTTCTACGTCGTTCAGCACTTCCTCACCCCCATGGCAACTTTTGAACTTATCTTCGGACTCATCCAATGCCGCCAGCCCTGCGCTTTCCTGGCATACCCTTTCGGCTTTCGATGACGAGCATATGATCCTTTTTGGAGGTGAACCAGACCCGAACTCGGCCACTGTCCTTACTGGCTTGGCTGATTCTGTTTACCTGCTGGATGTGACCAACCAAAGCCAACCTTGGTGGTCATCGGAACCTGTGGGCTGGGCGGAAGAACCAGTCAGGCGTATCCATCATTCGGTTTCAAGCACAGCCGAAGGGAATGTCTACATTATTGGAGGCGAAAAGGCAGACGGTTCGGGCATTGTTTTCTCCGAACACTATGCCTTCAATCCCAGCATCTCAACCTTTACCCTTCTTCCTTCCGACAACTCACCCTATCTCACGGGTCACGCATCTGTAGTACTCCCTGACGGTCGAGTATTGGTATTTGGGGGATACAGTCCGACACTCAGTGGACTAGTACCATTCACATCAATTTGGATCCTCGATACCTCCAAGTCGTCACTTACCTGGTCATTGGCTAGCGTCGACAATACCTCCGTGCCTTCTTCACGCAGGGCATTTGCAGTAGCCACTACCTCTGATGGGAAAGTGTTGATTCATGGCGGCAGTGATGCGCTCCTCCAAAACGATCTTGAAGACGGGTGGATCCTTGATCCCTCCCAAAAACCTATGACGTGGGCTCAAGTTGACCTTCTATCACAACTAGGTCCATTGAGAGACCATCTTGCGGTATCGTCAGGGGATCAAGTCCTATTCAGTTTTGGTAAACTGTGATTTTCTGGAAATCTGATCTAAGCTAACGACATCTGAAGGATATGGAGATGACAAACCCGCGCCAGCTTACTTCCAGATCTTTAACACAAAGACAAGCACGTTTGACGCCATATTCTCGCCACCCTCCTCTCCTAATTCACCAACGGTCACAAGTGCTTCACAAGCCTCTTCTCCACATCAGTCACCCACAGGCTCATCCGCTGCACATGGCACTTCCGTTTCTGTGTCAACGCCAACTACGACATCTTCTGGCGGCTCCCACAATGGGGATGGTGCCAATGAGACAGATCAAGATCACAAAGAGAACATCACGGGCATTGCTGTTGGTTCTACGATTGGTTTTCTCGGTCTTGTTGCGGCAGGGATAGCTGCTATCTATTATGTCAGGCGACATCAGCGCCATCCGGATGGTGGTCGCCACTTCAGAGCTCTAGAAAATTCCGATGGTTATGATGACGCTGAAAGCGAGCATCTTGCCGGCAATATTCCTACTGCAGGATCTCTTTACACATCCACCACGACGAACCGCCACCAGGGATGGGATTTTGGAGTTCTTGATACTCTTAACACCACTCTTGGCACAGGAGCAAAAAAAAGGATGCAGGTGCCACAGAGAAAGGATATTCTTGCGGACGAAGATACCAGAGTTTTCGCACCATGGTATGCCGACAGATCTCGTGAAGGAAGTGTGGATCGTGCGTGGTCTCTAAGGACTATCATGTCTTCCTTGAAGATGAGTCGCGAGCCGAGCTACACGGGCACTAGTGGTGGCGTCTTTTGGAGAGAAAAATCTGATCCCTTTTCCGATGAGGTCGCCCTCATGAGAGAGGAAGGCATTGGTGATCCCGGAACGTCTGTATTGGACAGGGGAAAACTGAGTTATGCAAGCCGTGCAAGTTACCACGATCCTTTCGCTGATCCTGCACAAGAAATTTCTGCCAATGGTAACGAGAACGACGAAATATCAAATCAACCATACCTTCATCCCATACCTCCCCAGTTACCGACCCTCAGAACACTTCTTCCTGTTCCACGAGATGCACAACGTCTCAGCCCATTGAGTGAAGACCATTCCCATGATACCGCTCTGGACGAGAACTTAAATTCAGTCTCGTCTCATACCTCCTTACACATCAGTCCATTTGACACGACGTCAGTTATCTCCTCACATACCTCTTTTGGCACACCTCCGAAATCACTACTTCCTTTACCATCGTCAATTGCGGGGGCTTCCAGCTTTGTCAGACGTAGCGACTCATGGTGGTCCCGTTTCGCTCGCACCAGTTTCCTTGATCGGCGCTCAAGTATCGCGTCAAAGCAGACACTCGATTTTAGAGATCCTAACCCACCGCCTCGGCTGGAAGCAATCAAAGAGAGCTCTCGTATGGGCTCTGTGGATAGCCAGTCGAAGGATTCTTCCGACCCAATATCGTCATCTGGGATCAGTCGCAGCACCTCAAGAGTCCAGGGGTCTTTCAGCAAGTCTCAAACATCTGTGAAAACTACCGACACGGAAGCTATCGAGAAAATGGCTAGAACCATGGATGTTGCTCATCTGATGAGATCAGACAGTCGGCGCTCGACGAGCACTGCGACTACGAACTTGTCTATAGATGCAAGTCCATGGATACGTGAGAGTTCTGTCGCTCTGGACCCTGAACCCATTGTAACGTCTCCACTTGAGATGGCCGATGTCGCCAATTTGTCTGATCATAATAATACCATCCTCTCCTCCTTATCCCCAACATCAGCCTCGGTGATCCCTGTTACTTATCCCCCGACCTCTTATCAAAAACAAGGCTCACCTCCTTCTTCGGCATCCGTTGCTGCAAGGATACAGGAACTTGAACGACGTCAGTCCGCTGATTTAGGTGGCTCTGACGATCCGACAACTCTGCGTTCGAAGCAACGGGCAAGTATGCATGCCGTTGGTTATGGACTTGTACCTCGGGCCAGCTTGTTTATTGCAAATCCCGACAGATGATTTCATAACATCTTTTCTCTCTATAAAGCATCAGTGTTCCATTCTTCACGATCAACGATCCATCATGATTTTCTTCTACTAGAGCATCTACTTACTACAGACGGTTTCCTTCATCTTTTCTAAATGTTCCGAACTTGTTTCGTGCTCTGACTTACCGAAAACAATTGACAGATGGATGTTGATTACTATACCACTTTTTTTCGTCGCGTCTACTTACGTACTGTTACATTCCTGATTTGAGTGGTGCAAATATCTATGTATTAAGAAACATCATTGTACTATACATGAAACAATCCAATGTACTTATTCCACCATCAAGAGAAAAAAAGTAAACCGCCACATTGGAGCTTTCTCGGATGGGTTCGAATCACGTTCGAATTGGCCCAGAACTTTCTGATCGCCCTTTTGAGTTCCAAAATTGAAAAGCTGCGAACATGTAAATGTGACTTGTTCGAAGCACTAAAAAATGTTGTGCCAACGATGGTGGAGTGAATCTTGAGTTTGTTTGAGAGGTATTGCCTTGAGGTAATCAACGAGGTCGATCTTGACCGGACGTGAAACGTATCACCTTGGAAGCAATGCTGGTATAATGAGGTAGGCTGTGGGACCTCGGATCTACTTGATAAGGCTGCGATTGAGATGGTGAAGATGGTGAAGATGGCGAGGCCAAATTGTTCCCCATAAGGATGCCCTTTCCACCTTCATATCATTATGATGGCCTACAGTTAGGCTAGTAGGTCTTTGGATCTTGGAGGGCGCTGATTTGGTTAGGCTGAGAGCTGGTCAAGAATCGGCATGTCTGCAACCTCCGAGTCAGCAGAGTTCATGGGGCCATATGACCACATCCACAAAAGGGCGACAGCAAACGAACACAGACAACAAAAGTAAGAATCACCCACACTGGAGCAAAAATGATTTATACAAAGAACTTCGAATTCACATAGAGCCTTTGTCGCCCAAGAATTCCTAATATGTGGCTGGACCCACCAAGGTAGGCAAAACAAGGGAATGGAAGCAAGCGGGCAACATGATCATGACGGAGTTGACCGTGATGACGACTGCTGCGCGCAACACGTTGAAAGAATAACCTTTGAATGCCACAACACCGGAAGACTGACAAGAAGTCAATTACTAACTGCTGTACCTGCCTCTTCTGGGCAAACAACAAGAACCTGAATGCGGAAAAGCGGTATAAGGTGCCTCGACCTGGATGCACGGAGAAAGGCAGAATGGTACCGACGGACAGACCCACAGCGATCTGTAGTTGTTCTGGAAGAACAAAGGCCAAACAATGATTGTCAAGGACGTCGATCCCTTAAGGGCTGAAACAGATATGTTAGTCGTAGAGAACAACAAAAATGTGAGCATAGCCAACAACACAATAATGCCGTACACACATCTTACCATCGCGGGGTGGGGTTGATGGAAGTTGGAAGAGTGTCGTGGGTCCCAGCCACGTATATGGAAAGACGCCCACAAAAAGAAAGGTCAGATGTGCTAAGCGCGCAACAGTCCTTTATCCCAGAGCAGTTGGTCCAGCTGATGGAAGAAACATGGCTTGGTATCATGACAAGATGGTACAGCAAGTGCTGTGTGGAGTGACATTCTTGGAACAGCAGTGATACAACAGTTTCCATCGTTTATTTATGTTCGACGTTATCATTAAGCTGCATCCACTGCAGCGAGGTACTCCTTCGCCGCCTGGTCATCGCCACTCGCCTTAAGGAGCTATACAATGGGTTGGAGATGGGTCACGGTGATAATTTACACAAAGAACTTGCCTCTAAAAATCTCTCAACGTATTTGCGGTAGGCATCTTCTGTGGAGGTCCCTTCTACTTCTTTCCAAGCATCCCTAAAAATGATCGGCCTCAGTACTTGAGTTGTATAGGCAGATAAGATAAATCAACCATTTAGCCTTGCCCTCAAAGTCGAACATTCCACTGGGGCGGGGAACGTTTACGTCGCCAACGTTCGCTAAGTGCCAATCAGACTCAATCGGAACCTGTTGTGACCAATTGCCGCGAGGGCATACCTTGCTTGAAATATTTGTAGAACTATGAAGGAAGATCAGCCTTGAGTCGAACAAACTGATTCACACTGCTTAGCGTACATAGAGCCTGTCCTGAGTACTAGGTTGGATTGGGCCATCCTTGGGGAGGCTCTGAATAATTTGGACGGCTTTATCGAACTTGGCCTTGCTCATGGTGGATGTAGGATAAGGGAGGAGTAAGGATCACTTTATCGATCAAGCGCCGGAATCGCCTAAATAGGCAACTCAACGGCTTGCTGCTAGAAAAGAAAAATGCTTCCTCAGCCACATAAGGCTTCTTCCATTCTAATTGAGTCCGGTACATAGGGCCCACAAAACTGAAAAAGAAAAAAATAAAATAAACATGACAATGCAGGTGTAAAAAAAACAATCGTGATGGATGAAGCCTAGATGGCCTGGCGAAGCGATGGCCAACCACGTGGTATATTATTGGTTTATAACTTGCGAGTTCATCATCACCTCTCGCCTCCAATACTGATCCTCACAGGCGCAACAATGCCGTTCGCTGCCCCCCCTTCACCTCAAGAAATTCATCGGAAACTCTCTGTGCACTCTGTAGCCAGGTCCAAGAGCACTGACGCCAAGGTAAGTTACTTAACACTCCATCAATTTAGATAAAACTCTTAACACGGTTTGACGTGTCTCTTTTTCAGTCTACATTAGGACCAACAGACCCACCAGTATCTAGCACTGAGTCCGACTCAGACTCCATACAGTCTCCAAGTCTCATGACTTCATCGGGTCAAGTGCTGAGCAGCACCTTACACACCACCTCGTCTGTGCCTCCACTTTCATCCATTGCGGAACGGAGGTCTGGCAGCGGCGAGGACTCAGAAGAAGAGGAGGAGGAGGAAGGTGGTTGGAAGGCTGCTGCTTCGCGCAGGCCTACTCAGGATTCTTTAGACGAAGGTGTGATTAAATCTGGCTACCTGTGGAAGAAGGGTGAACGTCGGAAGGTGTGTAGTCTTGCTTCGGGTGTTAAACTTTTACTCATGACTCTATGTAGACCTGGAAGAAACGTTGGTTTGTTCTACGCCCTGCTCATTTGGCCTACTACAAGAGTTCTGCTGAATATCAGCTTCTACGGCTCCTCGAGCTCTCTGACGTTCACTCATGCACGGCCGTTACTCTCAAAAGGCACGAAAATACATTTGGCCTTGTATCCCCTGCGAGGACGTTCTATCTGCAAGCCAAAACATCTGGCGAGGTTCAGGAATGGATACAAGCTATTGAGGATGCAAGGCTCGCTCTCCTCGCCACCACTACGCAGAATTCAGTGTCAACTCCCATAGCTATTCCCACACCAACCCGAAGATCGACGTCGAACCTCGTTCCTGCGATCACACCCTCACCGCCGTCTTTTGATCCTCGTGCTTACACAGTTACATCCTCCGACTCAGAAGATGCGTCGCCTAGTGGACATCACCCTCTAGCTGTATCATTTCAACAGCCGCCACCCTCACCCTCAAGGCCACTAGGATTTGCTCCAAAGGATCCTTCGTCTAAAACTGTTTTGTCTGGTTATCTTATGAAGTGCGGCTCAAAGCGCCGTAACTGGCGAAAACGGTGGTTTGTCTTGTCTGAAGACAAGCTGATCTATTCTGGTAGCCACATGGTATGCGCGTGTGCTCATCTCGTAAAAGCGCATCTCATTACTTTTGCAGGACACCAAGCCTCACCGACAATTCGCGTTGGCCCAGATCATAGACGCGTTGGAGTTCGAGATTCCTCCAAACCGCAATGGCACGAGCCTGACATCGGGGTCGTTGCCCACCTCTGTGTCGCCTCTATCTGAAGGAGGAGACACCCCACAATGCGCCCACACATTCAAAATTGTGACGACCAAAAGAACATTGTTACTTTGCGCGCCTAGCGAAGCAGATGAGATAAAGTGGTTAGGGTCGATACGCGCGCTAATCGCTCGACGATCTGGAGTGCCTGGGGAACAAGCAGTTCATGGAAATTCAAGCTCTCGGAACTCTGAATCGCACCCAACTGGGGTTCACAATGTTGGCAACGCGATCAAAGGCAAAGGTCGTCGACCAAGTACCAGTACATCCGGGGTTGGAGGGATGATACCCGAGGAGGGCGCTCCCAAACGGCCTTGAATCTTTGAGCTGTGGATGAAAATGTGACGTCAATACGATATTTGTTTATTTTTTTTTTTCTTCTCTCTAGCGCTAATATTCCTTTGAAACACTTGTAGTTATGTTTTTCTATTGTACAACAAAAAGTGGAACTTGTCAAGTATGTGAACGTGAGTACTAGACGGAGATCAAATGGAAACCCGAACAAAGTTATCTGCAAACGGAAGCAATTTATGCCGAAGTCTACGGACACAATGATTTAGTTGGAAGAATGAGAGAAAACTGGCTGGATTGTGTATGGCAGATGGTATGTGGCGCAGTCGTGGGGATATTGAGCTGTTGAATTTTTGTTTTTTATTTTTTTTATGAGATTGCCTCGTTGTGAGTAAATGGGGGTAAAGTTGACATGAGGGAACACAGCGGTAAGACCCCGAACACTGTACTGTCGACAGCCTTTCCGATAACTTTTCGATGCTCTAAACTTTGAACTTCTTCTTAATCAGTTTGTGTGCTTATATACCTCGACTTTCATGGACTCGTCTCCTGCGCCTTTCGCGTTCTAATTCTACTACCCCTTCTCTCTGTATCTATCAACTCAACTCTTGCTGTCTCTGTATCTTTCTTCTATCTCTCTTGTACTATCTCAATGCCCGCTATCAAGAACTCCTCATCATCTGCTTCTTCAAGACGAGGTTCAACTAAACAAAAGGGTTCAACTCGCGCCAAATCAGGCTGCTATACTTGCAGAATTCGCCGAAAGGTTCGCTGTCTTATGAGCGCCTATTACCCCACACCTATATCACTAACTTTCTTGCCATACACAGAAGTGCGACGAACAACCAGACGAACATGGTCGCTGCTCGACCTGTATCCGTCTTAGACTCGAGTGTCTTGGTTTTGGTGCCAAACGTCCTGAATGGCTCAGGGTAAGTCGCTCCCTCTACTCGTCGATACACTCCTCTCATAGTTGTGCGCCACACAAGGAAAGTCGCAATGTTACCGACCTTAGAGAAAAGATAAAGGTCTTTCTCGCAAGCCAAGGCATGATCAAGGGTCATTCTAATGGTTCTCCTCGTGGCGTCGAGGTCGAGAGTCCTACCCTTCACCTTAGAGAGGATTACAGCACATCCTCCGAAAGTCCTTCCACACCCACTTTATCGCTTACGGAAACACCACGCGCCCTTCACATGATCTCTAGCATGAGAGATGATCCTTATACCCACGAATATGCTCCTTCCTCTTCAAGTCGGTCGCCGTCGTCTATTCTCTTGGACTTTGATACTTACAAGTTCTACTAGACGCATACCCTATCCATTTCAGAGATTGTTCACCTACCTCCCAAGGATCTCCTCCCGACCATTCTCCATACCAGCTACCTTCTGTTGTCGATACTACCTTATGTAAGATCATGTTGTAAATTTCAGTGTAATATATTAGTACTCAACCCTTGTTCTCATTAGCCCTCGTTTCCCCAGCCATACAGAGCTCTTTTGGTCAATCATATTCCTATTTCAACACAGACGATTTGATTCCTTTGGAGTATGAGCCCTTTCATCCACAGAATCCCGACCAATCATATTATCTCGTGGATATGGTGCTCAACCATTATCGCGAACGAGTGGTCAAAGCCCAATATATCTTTGCCAACAACTCAATTCGAAATCTCGTCTGCGACGTCGTGATGTCTCATCGGCGTTCAAGGGACGCTGCGAGCCTTCTTTCCTCCGTTCATTGGCAACGATTCTGCAATCCGCATGCCCTTGCTTTCGAGAGCGACGAAACTCGACAACGACTAAGGGATATACAGAACCTCCTCAATCGCCAGAGTTATTCATCTGAAGACGCTATGGCGGCTCTTCACGTGGTCTCTTCTTATCTCTTCGACGGAGGCTCGGGTGACTGGGAACGCTGGCTCCAGGTCTCCAACAACTACGTCGACAGCCTATTTCGAAGGTACTCCCCTTCAGAGGCGCTGCTTACTGGAGACGACCAAAATGTTTTTATTATCAAAACTTCCATCTGGTTCGACGTGTTGGCGTCTGTGACCACACAGAGACGGCCACATTTCTACGATGCAATCAAAACCATGTTCGACCCCACACTCTCTAGAATACAGGAGCTTGGTTCAGAGGACCCATCGTCCATGATGTCAGCTATGGGTTGCCACAACGTCGTCGTCTGGGCTTTATCAGAAACATCGGCCCTCTTTTGTTGGAAACAAGAGCAGCTGGCAAATGATTGTCTCAGCGTACCTACTCTCGTCGAAAAGGCGGCAGCGATTGAAGAGCATCTTCAACAATCGTATCCTCCGACGTTCATCAACACAGACGTCGAAGGTTGCCGTTTATTGGCGGCTGAGATATTTCGGGCAGCCGCGCGTCTGTATCTCCGAGCAGTCGTTTCTGGGGACCATCCTAATGTTCCCGATATCAGCAGCAGTGTCGAAGAGACGATCGCGTGCATCGACCGGCTCAATCACCCTCACTGTGCTGAATTGGTCAATGGGCAGACCATGTCGGGTTCTGTGATGAGAAACACAGTGTTTGGTTTCTTCATTTGCGGCGCTTTCGCGCAAAAGCAAGAACATCGGAATGTTATTCGCAATCTTCTGGATCGGGAGGGGGATGGGGCAGGTAATTGTGGTTCTATCCGCAAACTACTTCATCAAATGTGGGAGCAGAGGGATAAGGCCCGACCGCACCCTGCTTCGAGGATCGTGAACTGGCGACTTGCGCTTGCACAGGAAAAGATTCTTCTGGTCTGAAAAAGCTGTACACGAAAGCACAGCTTGTCATCTAAGTATGCCACACAGCTTTTTTGTACGAGTGCAAGCCATGGTCTTGTACTTACTGTAAATATTGTATGTACCATAGTACGTCACTTTTGAGATCTGCCAAAAAGCAATTCCAATTATATCGGAAGCTTATAAACGGAGTCGGCAACGCCACTTGCAACCAACGACATCTGGTTGAGGCACAAAGAAGCAAAAAGTAAGATCAATGGAAGGCACATGGGGTTAGATGCGGGGAGATCGCAGGTTACATAATGGCAGGAAATGCAAGAGAAAAAAAGGAAATACAGGTGGTACGGAGCCAATAGAGAGCCGTTGTCGCTTGAAAGGAGGGTCCGATGAGGAAGGGGAGCGAAAAGTCGTTGAGATAATTAGTGGAATATGCCGATCAAACAAGAAGTTTACAACTTGTTAGTATACTTAGAGGTATACCTTATGTCGCTTTTTCATTTTCTCCTCCTCTAGCCTCCTTGGTAACAAGCATCAGCCTACTCGTGTCCTTTTATATCACTTCACGCCCCCTTCATACACAATCGGGACTTGTCTTTTCAACTCGACTCATCACGTCTCACAAACTGTACCGATAGTTTCTTAAAAGTTTGCCTTGTGTCCTTGTCTTCTGCGAATTTGTTTTTTCCTTACGCTTCAATGGCACACAGAAGCCAACCAAACGCTTCCCCTGGTCCAAGTCGTGCAACTCATAAACCTTCTCCTTCACCAGCCATGGTTCCTGTTCCTGACGATTCTGATCGCTCTTCTCGTGCTTCTCCCTTGACTAGACAACCAATAGACCTCCCTCGTATCCCCTCTGCTAGTAAGGGTGGTTGTTGGTAAGTTATTCGCGTCTCTATCACTTTTCATCTCTCACTCAATCCTTGTAGGACGTGTCGTCTACGACGCAAAGTCGGTCTTGGATTTCCTCCGACCGCGTTCATAACCTTACTGACGTTACTCTCTCTCAGAAATGTGACGAACAACGAGAAGGCGACTCTTGCAAGACGTGTCTCCGTCTAACAATAAAGTGCCTAGGTTGGGGACCACGACGTCCAGAATGGATGCGAGTAAGTCAAATGATTTAATTGCATGTCATTCCAAATTAAACTCAACACACCGAATTTTAATTGTTCCCCAGGATAAACAGGAAGTCGAACGATACAAAGCCGAGATCAAGGCTCAGCTCACTCGTGCAGGCCTTATTCGAGGCCAACCTCGAACCTCTCAGCTCTACCAGAACGCTGCGAATATGTCATCGTCTCAAGTCCGCCACAGTCCATATCATCGCCCCTCCGCCCCGGAAGCGGGGACTATACCGCCATCCAACCATTTCGATCATTCTGACTATGGTTATCGCTATGCAAACGTGGCTCAAGAACAGCATGTTCATCAAGACCACAGTCCCGTCCCTGGCATGCCCGGTATGAAATGACAACAAACGATGCTGTGCAATATGACTAACCTGGAATCAAGGTGCTTCTAATCAAGGTTTCCACCAGATAACAGATCCACTATACACTGCGGACCCTTCATTGAATGCATTGGACCTTCAAACAAATTTTTACTACCCTCATTCAGTGACTCCTTTATCATCATCTTCATCAAACATCGGAACAGACATCAATCCATTGGATTTCCAACTAGGTTCGTCACAAGAGCCACCTAGTTTCGACTTTGAACTCCGGCCTTCGTCCCCCTTGACGGCTCCCATTTCCTTAATCGCTGGTCAAAACACTGTACAAAGCGACCATGTGCTCTACTATTTTGAACACGTACGCAAGATCCAGCTTATGTTTGCTGGTAACACCTTTACAAATGCGACATATTCGGTGCGTCAAGATCGAAATATCTCACGCGATGCCATACTGACTTGAATTGGTCACTTAGATAATCTTGCAAGAGCCTCACGGTGCTGTATCAAGCGCCGTCTGCGCATTAGCTAATCTACATTACACGCGAATGCAAGTTGCGCAAGGCTTGGTGGCCCCAGATCCTAACCCTGAGCACTCGAATGCAGCATATTTCTACAACGAGGCCTGTTTTCAGCTGGACACCGCTAAACAAATGCGAAATCCATATACTGAGAATGAGGCCATGGCCGCGCTCCATCTGGTGTGCTACTCTCAATTATCAGGCGGAACAACACCCTGGCAACAGGCTTTCGTTGTCCTGTGTGAGTGGCTGGGACAGACTGGACTGCCATCGGACGAGAATCCAGCAATCACCCTTCACGCCATGTCTGTCACATCACAACTCCTAGTAAAGCTTACTATAGTGAGTACCCCGCCTCTTATGGTGTCCATCGAAATCAACTAAGTTTTTCAATAGTGGCTGGACGTTTTCACAAGCCTCAGTCTTGCCCGGTCACCAAGATACCTGAAGTTGCTTAAACGACTTCTCGGCGAGCGAAATGGCTACTGGCCGGCGGTTGGTGATATCGATGGCCTCCATTCATTACGAATGGATCTATTAACAGGATGCCCAGACGAAGCCATGCTTGCTCTGGCGGAGGTCCTCACTCTCGCTCAATGGAAAGCCAATGAACAACGAAATGGCACACTGAGCGTCAGAGAGCTTGTTCGCCGAGGCAACGACATCGAGCAACGACTTGCTCAACACCAGTCCGGTGGACTGGGAGACGCGGATCAAGCACTACTACACCCCGATCTACAGACTCCAGCTATGGAGCCTCACGTTGCTTTGTTTCCGAGTGAGGAAACACGACGCCTCGTGTCAAGGTTATACTGTGAGGCGGCGGTTCTTTCTCTACATACCGTGATAAGCAATGCCAACCCTGGTACGTACCTGAGCACATGAGCAACTCGTTCTGTTGCTGATACGCAGAATTCAGGTGTCGCGGAGATTAGGGAATCGGTCGAGGCCGTCGTCCGATATCTAGATCAATTGACAACCTCCGATGTCGACCGTGCTCTGGTTTTTCCGATCTGTCTAGCAGGGAGTTTGACAGATGACTCCAATCGTCGTGATTTCTTCAAAAGTAGACTTCAGCATCTTGATGATAGCATTGGTAATCTCATGCAGACACGACTTGTGATGGAGGCGGTCTATCAAAAACGTGATGTGAGTGGTGTTGCTGTTGATCTTAGGGATACAATACGGGAGAGAGGACCTAACTTATTATTGATTTGAACTTTCGGGGGGAGGGATGGATGGATAACTTGCTTTGCATGTTTTGGATACCTATAGGCGGGATGGAATTTTGCCACTGTTATACCCCCATAAAATAAGTAAAGTAGATACTCACCTATTATTGAGCAAGTCTGTAATTTTTATATCCATATTATATGGTCACCGATGATGGACTCACCTGCTATCCAACCAAATTGTGAGCAGTGTACGTTGAGAAACCCAGTGAGGAATAGAAGGGTCACATTTTGGAGAGTGACATGGGACGCGTGTAGGATCATCCATGGACGTAAACAGAGGACGTCAGTTCGGCTCACGACAAGGTTTCCTGCGCTTGGGAAGGAGGGAACCTAGGTGAATACTTTGGGACAAAGCGACAGAGTTTTCTTCATATCCCGACCGTCCGGGAAATGGCCACTGACTTCATTAACCATGAAGAAAGAGAAGACGATCAGTGTGGGTTCCGTTGACGATTCAGAACACAAACCAGTAATTGAGTTCGACTATGCAAAGCGGAGGAATGAGACGAGGTGCAGAGCAGCTTTCGCAGGCGGGGGAGTATTTTATTTCGCCAAGGAAGTGGTCTGTTGTCAAGTTCTATGCCGATTGGATCGGGAAATAAGTACAGTTGATGATGGAGGAAATTCAGCCGTGTGTTCAGGTTACCACTATCAAAGCGCAGCAGGGAAAAAAAAGACCCATTTAACGGCCAACAGAGCTCAACGAAACGGCCGCACAGGGTGCAAGCGCCCAGCAAAAGGCGGGTCAGCACATGTATGGCCGAACCCCCGCAGAAAAGCACTTAGCAAGCCCGAAGCTTTCAAGAAGATCATGACATTGACAATGAAACTTACAGTTAAAGGTATTCAAAATTGAGCACACGTGGACGTACCTTGCCTGTCACGTGTGCGGATGTCACTGGCTGCGCGGCGCGCGGCGCGCGCCCCGTTGCATACACAAGTGACCCTCAGAGTACGTACTGACTTACCGGTACCACTTAATGATTCACTGAAAGTACTGCTAGATAGCAAGATGCATACAGCGTCGTGGCAGGTCAGAGACGACCTGATTAGAGGGAGAAGGATGCAGATAATCTACTCTTCAAGGCATTCTGATTTTCTAGCAGTTGAAAGTTCGAACATGATCTTGCGGTAAATACCTGGCTGGGTCAGAAAATATACCGCAAGATCACGATATTTGTAGATCCCACTTATGCACCTGTCAATTTGTTTCTTATATGATGGTTCGCCAACGTTTCAAATTTCAACAGTGAGAGGGTTACGATGGTGTGAACAATATTAATTACATCACTCATCCTGAAAACTAGCAAACGACAGAAATATTAATATATGCAGCATAAACAGCAAAACGACCAAAACGAAAACAACAGAGTCCCCTTTATCCCTTTGTCCACGATTACAACATTTCCGATAAACGAAGACCAACATTTGTCGCTATAGCCAGGAAAAGCACGATACAGAGAACAGTGGGTCCATACTTGTCATAGTAAAGACCCGATGCCCGGCGGTCTCGAAGTTTAAAGGAACGGTAAACAAAGATTCCAACAGCGTAGGCGATAGCAAGGAGAGCCGTAAAGGTGAAGAAAGCGGCACTAATTAAACCGCGAGGATCATCTGCGGGTGTGAAGTTTAACAAGGTCGTTGCTATGGTCGCAATGAAGACGGCGGTGTTCATCCATTTCTGAAGATACTGGTTAAAACATGTCAACACTGGTAGGAAGTCACGTACAAGGAAGGTTCGCTCGGCGGCAAAATAGACCTTAGGTTCGATCCGGATAGGTATAGCAATTTTTTTACCAGCAGGCGCCGCCCAATCCCTGGACAAGATACGGTCGTCCGCTGGTGCCTCCTCATCATCCTCAAGGGGATCGCCCTCTTCATCCGGATCAGAGAAAGGACGATGAACACCATTGTGGGTCTTAGTCTGATCTTTCGCGTCTTGGAGGCGTGTGCGTAAGGCCTCGTCAAATTTAGACGATGGTGCAAGGGGATCGATGGAGAGCGCTCGCGGCTTTGTGCCAGCGGTAGCTCGCTCCTGGGAGCCAGGGGATTGAAGTTGGCTCGACTGGCCGTTTCCATTGACATAGGTAGCGACGCTTTTACCTCGCCTTTTGTCTTCGTTGTGATTTTCTTGCAAAGACTTCTCGCGGAAAGCAGCGGCCTCCTTGACTGCGTCAGGGTTGAGGCCTGTTCGCTTGTCCTCATCTTTCGCAGGCATGCTCATGACGTCGTCCTCTTCACCTTCGGACTCAGGCTCGACATAATTTAGGGACGCCACCTCGGGCGTCGAATCCTCTGGCGAAAGTTGACCTGGAGTGGTGTTCTTCGACACTGATGATGTTCCTGGTCGTTCAATTACTGTGAGATATCCCGTGTCAGGTTTGAGGATGTCAGTTTCCACTATAAAAACAGTGTCGGTTGGATTAAAACACAGAGCTACCAGGAAACGTACTTTGGGGGAGCCAAAATGGCACAAGGTCAACACGATTCGGAAGCAACGTGGCGCAGCCGTGAATGAATTTACTGAAAGCAAGGTGAATTAGAATATCAATACTGGTACTCGGCAGGACAAACCTGAATTTGGGAACAGCTTCAACTAAGTGCGACTGAACAAGATCTGTAACCCATTTGGGAGGTTTTTGCCCAACATGGGTTTGCAACTTGACCTCAAGGACACCGTATCTGGTACGCTTGGTCAGCGATTAGTCACTTCAGATAGAAGCACATGCATACTGGAAAAGCTCTTTATCGGCTGGAGCTAATTGATCAAAGGGATGATCAATTCCAATATCTGTCCGTCGCCAATTGTCTCCAGCGCGAATTTTTCCATCCCAGTTGTCTTCCCGAACAAGAGCCAACTCCGTGTCCAGGGAAATACGCACACGAGCATCTCCCGGAAGTTGGAATGCAGTGCGATTATAGAAAGACCGCATTACTATATAAACATGAGTATTGAAGGGGAAGGAAGACATTGCGCAACATTTACCGGGTTTGAGTTTCCGGGTCAAGACGGCGTACTGAACCTCGTTCGCTAACTGGATCATAGAATCGACCTCTTGTTGCGTTTTCTTGCCCTTGGTCACAAGTTGCTGGAATTCCTCGTCTACCGTATATTCCCCACGAAGGAAGGCGTTTACAAGGTGTTCTTTTATCGGAAAACGAGCTTTGACTGATTTTTCACCAGTCCAATCCTCCCGATGGGTTTTGCGTTCGACATAGATCTGATGAAGTGATTTAAAGGGCTTATCGAAGACGCCGAAAGGTTATAACTTGCCGTTTTATTATCGACGTCACCGTACCAGCGTAGTCGGATGGCTTCTGCACCTTCGGTTTTTTCAAGACGTCCAAGGTAGAGTTCGAGCTCCTCGTTGTCAAAGTAGATCGAAGTGATAGCTATTGAGACAGTCAGACCACGTTAGTATCTTCGAAAATGATGATTAACCTGAGTCGCGAGGGTCGAATTCCTTTTCGGAATTGAAGACTGGTAGTATAATATATCAGAGACAATGCATAGAATAAGAACACAGTCACAGACCCAACACCGGAAGATTTCGTAAAATAGCTAGCTTCAGTGGAACGAGATTGTCTGGATGAACCTGCAAAGAATGTTATGAAGTCAAAAGGATTGGTTTGGAGCCCTACACACCCAGTACTTCGTTGTCTGCCTAACGAATGCACTCTGTGTTCCACCTGCGCTGGAGTCCCCACGAACGGGATGGCCTCTGGTACGAACAAGGTCATAAAGTTTGGACAACTTGACGATCAGAGCGTCCCAGTTATACTTGTAAAATGGTCGCTTTTCAAGATATTCCTGGACAAACGTCGCTTTGAGCGTGCGACCAGTTTGTTTCTAAGCGTTGTGTGGGAACCATGTAACGTAAATAGAAAGTGAACTCCACCGTACATCATGTTTCTGCCAAGGGAAAGCAAAGAAGTAAGTAGACGTTTCGGATCTTGGATAGCGACCCATTCAGACCTTGAGAATTTTCATGAAACCAGTAATGTTGAGTTTAGTGTATAGTGCGAGGTCGTGAACGTCGGCAACAAGGTTAGCAACCTCTTCTTCCAACTTGTGGAAGCGATCCTCCAGGTCATCGAACGACTCGTCCTCGTCGTCCGAAAGGTCATCGTCTGAGCCACCGTCGTGCATGCACTCCTCAGCATGCTGACCTTCCACGTCGCTCGACTCCGTGCGAGGATGGGCTTCTGGAATACCCCCGTCGTCTCCCGTGACCAGCCGTTGGACAGCTTTTTCAGCATCTTTGATGCGCTCTGAAAGTTCAGAGGTCTGAGGAGAGATAACAGCGGTTAGGACTCATGGTACACAAAAAAACAATGTTGATACGTGCCTTAAGCTTTTGAAAATAATGAATCTTATCCAGTTCATCCTCTAGCATGGTGGTGAACTGCTTTTCGTATATTTCGCTCCAACCATCCTCCTGAATGCGGTCCTAAAGGAATGGTTAGTTCAATGTAAGAACAGACAAGCTCAAAGAGTTGGGAGATAGTAAACCCCACCTTCAATACTCGTTTCAACTTGGTATAATCGAGATAGTTTGGCCTCCATTCCGCGTAGAGGGAAGTCTGTTCGGGTACAACTTGAGGATTTGATGAGAAAGTTATAGAGGTTGTTACTGACCTTGATTTTTGTTCCAAACTTCATTTAGGAGAGTGGTAGCAGGAAATTAATAAGGAAGCCCGCAGGCAGGAGACGACAGTGTTGAGAAAAAAAAATGCCTTGCCGGAACTCTTTGAAGGATTTGACTTCGGCGTCTTTACCCATCATCATGGTCAATGCACATCCTTCATATGCAGCGATGTCCTCCAACACTCCCGCTGCTCAACAACCGTCCGTGAATGGGCGTAGACATTCTCCAGTGCCAGATGGTGTGACCCGTACAAAAATATTACTCCTTGGTTTGCGCAGGCGAGTCCCTGAGTTTACTTCTCGCTCTGTTCTAGCATATGTAACTCATGAAATATGGTTGCACCTAGAGCTGGAAAAACATCGATACAGCAAGTAGTGTTTAACCAGCTTCCTCCGAAACAAACTTTCTATCTGGAAACGACAACGCGGATCGTGAAACATGCCTATGAGTGCGTGCGCTACTTTTGAACGCTAACCTTTCTTATTGCTACAATGCTAGCTCTATCATTCCTCTGGAAATATGGGATTGCCCTGGAAATATTACCGTTGAAACTTTAGGTGTCCCCATCTCCCAATTCGCGACTATGATTTTTGTGATTGACATCCGCGTGAGTCACTGCTCTACGGCCTCAAAAGGCTTGGCATTTGACAGGTCTGCTTTCTAGGATCTGTATAACCAGCCAATATCTAAGCTCGTGGAATTTATTGTTGCTGCATACGAACAGAACCCCAACATGGGGTTGGAGGTATTTGTCCATAAAGCTGAGAAACTTCAAGAAGACGATAAAATCGGTATGGATGTTGTCTCGAATTTGAAAGCTCCCGGAAAGATAACTGTATTCCATAGAGAATTTCAGGCAAATTCACGAGCGGGTCTCGGATCGATTGCTGGACATCTCTTCAGAGTATGAGCAGGTTCAACTCAACTTCCACTTGACATCTGTGTACGACCACTCCCTTCACGAAGCATTTTCAAAAGTTCTTCACAAACTCATCGAACCACTTCCTTACCTTGAAGATCTTCTCAATGTCTTTTGTGCAGTGAGTTTGTACCTCGTTAGAAGGAACCTTTGACTCAAGGCAGAATCAGAATTCGCAATCCCCAAAGGCATTTCTATTTGATACCACTTCAAGGTTGTACATTGCAACAGATGCGTCGCCAGTCGACTCTGCAACATTCAACCTCTGTTGCGATTATCTCCAAATGTTGAATTCTTTCGGCTCATTGTACAAGTAGGTTATTTTTATAGTTTTCGTCCAAAGGACTCATGGAATGCTTTCTGCTTTAGATCTGCGTCTGGTGACGCTCGACAACTACCACCCACGAGGCCACCACCATCGTCATCCTTATCACCCACATCATCTGACTCGATACCATCTACTGGGACGATATCACCTTCTGCCTCGACTGCTCGTGACCTTTTCTATCCTAGCGCCTCGACCTCTCTTCATCCGTCCACTCCAGGGACAACACTATCATATCACCTCATTACCCCCCAGCTTGCACTCCTCGCACTACTTCCAACAAGTGTGTACGAAGGACGTCGGGGACTGCTTGAATACAATGTTGTTTTCTTCAGGGAGGGAGTACAAGAGATTTGCCAGGTAGAAAAGGAAGCAAGGACCGGTGGATAGCAGTTATACTTATTTCGGTTTCGGTAAGGAGTAACGTTACTCAGGTTTTTTGACTTGCCCGAGGTATGAAAAGTGATGACAAGTGATGACCCCAGAAAATTGTGAAATTGGAGAAACCTCAAGGGCTCAGGCCACAGGCCTCATGCCCCAAGCATGGTAAAGGCGTGGATGACAACATTTTTGCACACAAATATTCCCAAAAAACGGAGAAACCCCACAAGTTAACCATCTAGACCGATGATGATGGTCGAAAATAAAGTCGTCTCGATCACGTGTGAAAATCCAAAAATTCCTTTGGGGTTGACGTTTGGGGTCAGGGCCCATATATATTTTTTGGTTTAACTGGGACCGTCACTAGAGACTCCCTGTAGACTTCTCTTTATCCACCAATATCCTCTGAAAAGCTGTCTGCCAGCCTTTTCAGCATGGCGGTTGAAAACGGAGAATCCCTCCGTCCTCAAAATATTGCTACTCGTCCTCTAATTCTCACTTCTGGACAAATTAGAGTGTGTTACGCAACCCTCTCCGCAAAAAATATATCTGACATTTTTTACAGCTTGCTATACCCGTATCAACTAACCCTGACGAATGGATCGCTGCTGAGGTCCTCAGAGATGAATTCAGTCATAATCAATCTCTTGCCGATGCGGTCGACGTCACGGCCCAGCTCGAAAACGAAAACGAGGCAACAATAGAGCTCGCTGCTAGCTTCCTTGGCTTTGTTGCCGAGAGAATCAATGCAGAATCACAGTCGGAGGCAGCTCGCACATCCCTTTTGCTCAATGTCCTCAAATTTTTCACCTCGTCGTATCTGACTGTCTCTGACCTGCACACACTTGCCTCCAAATTCGATACCGAGGTTCGCAAGACGGTCCTCGCAGCTTATTATCAAGCCATCGCAGCCCTTCAAAGCCAGAAGGTCGCTGACATCCCTCAGGGTCCTGCGTCGGCCCTCTTCTCTGCTGCTTCAAACGGCCAAGCTTCCATCTACGCGTTGTTCGGTGGTCAGGGCACCAACGAGGTGTATTTCGACGAATTACAGTCCCTTTACGACATATACAAACCATTTGTCGCTTCCTTTTTGGCGACAGTCACAAAAGAAGTTCTCGTGCCTTTGGCTGAAGAACGTATCGAGTCGACTTATTACACCCACGGACTCGACGTCGTCGCATGGCTCGAGGATCCCACCATTCGCCCTCCCGTTGCTTACCTTGCCTCAGTACCCATCTCGTTGCCTTTGATCGGTCTTACTCAACTCGTTCAATATTACATCGTCTGCAAAGTTAGCAACATCACACCCGGCGACCTTCGCCAACGCATTCTGGGCACTACTGGCCACTCACAGGGCATTGTCTCAGCTGTTGCCATCTCTGCATCGGCGACATTCGAGGAATTCGTCGTAAACACGCGCAAGGCCCTTACGTGGCTTTTCTTCTCCGGCTTCCGTGGCCAGCAAGCGTTCCCTGTCGTGTCTTTGGAACCCAGCATCATCCAAGACTCTGTTGAAGGTGGTGAGGGTATCCCTAGCCCTATGTTATCAATCGCTGGTCTCAGCCTTAAGGAGGTTGAGAGCCATCTGAAGAAGACCAACGCACATCTTCCTCAGGACTCCCAGCTTCACGTGTCTCTCAATAATGGGCCCCGCGCTTTCGTTGTAACTGGTCCTCCTCGTGCTCTTCATGGTCTCGTTACCAATCTCAGGAAAGTGCGCGCTCCTAGTGGTGCTGACCAGAGCAAGACACCTTTCTCTCAACGCAAACCCGTCTTCTCCGTGCGCTTCCTCGTCGTCGGCGTTCCCTACCATAGCGGATATCTGACGGGCGCAACTGATCTTCTCTTCAACGAAGATCTCGAGGGTCAGGAGCTCTGGCAAGCCAAGGATCTCAAGATTCCTGTCTATCACACAGAAGATGGTACGACTATTCCGTCCAGTTTTTCATAGTGTCTAAATCTTCTTAATAGGCTCCGATTTACGCTTGTTGTCTACGTCTATCACTCGTTCCCTCTCTGACCAAATATTCACGTTACCAATCCATTGGTCAAAGGCGACCGAGTTCCCAGAAACAGCCACTCACGTCGTCGACTTCGGCCCTGGTGGACTCAGCGGTATTGGTCCTCTTACTGCGAGGAATCTCGATGGAAGAGGTGTACGCGTTATTGTCGTTGGAGATCGTGGCAAGGGGGATGCAGAACTGTACAGTGCCACCGACGTGAAGTATGAGGACTGGTGGAGCAAAAAGTGGTCGCCAAACTTGGTTCGCACCAGGTATATTCCAAAATGTCTTTCTTTCAAGTCGTCTGACTGACCTGATTTAGCGACGGCACCATTTACCTCGACACACCCTTCTCGCGTCTTCTGGGCAAGCCCCCCATCATGGTCGCAGGCATGACTCCCTCGACCGTCAAGGCAGGATTTGTCAGCGCTGTCCTCGACGCTGGTTATCATGTTGAGCTCGCTGGAGGAGGTCACTACAACGCTACTGCTCTGCGAGCCAAGGTCGCAGAAATACAGAAGAACATCCCTGCTGGTGTTGGTCTTACCCTCAACTCCCTGTATATCAACCCTCGTCAATTCGGCTTCCAGTTCCCCCTTTGGCAAGAGATGCGCAAGGAGGGGTTGCCCGTTGAAGGCTTTTGCGTTGCTGCTGGTATACCTACGACAGAGAAGGCCGCCGAAATCATCGAGGCTCTCGAGGGTGCTGGGATCAAGCACGTCTCCTTCAAACCTGGCTCCGTCGATGGCATTCGCCAGGTCATCAACATCGCTGCTGCCAACCCTAACTTCCCCATCATTATGCAGTGGACTGGTGGTCGCGCAGGAGGCCATCATTCATTCGAAGATTTCCACCAGCCTATCCTTTCCACCTATCGTGCCATCCGCCGTCATCCGAACATCTCCCTCGTTGCTGGTTCCGGGTTTGGCTCTGCCGACGACGTTTGGCCTTACTTGACTGGTGACTGGTCTGTTGAACGCTTCGGAGTTCAGCCCATGCCGTTCGACGGTTTCCTCTTTGCATCTCGCGTCATGGTAGCAAAGGAGGCTCATACCAGTCCTTCCGTTAAGGACCTCATTGTCGCTGCAACTGGTGTTGACGATGCCGCATGGGAAGGCACTTATGCGAAGCCCACCGGTGGTATTCTTACAGTTCGGTCCGAGCTTGGCGAACCCATTCACAAGGTTGCAACCCGCGGTGTGAAGCTTTGGAAGGAGTTCGACGACACCGTTTTCAAGCTGCCCAAGGAGAAGCGTGCCGCATGGTTGAAGGAGCGTCATGACGAGGTCATTGGCAAGCTAAACAAGGATTTCGCCAAGCCCTGGTTTGGATGGAAGCGGGACGGTAGTGTCGCATCAGATCTCGGCGACATGACTTACGAGGAGGTTGTTCTTCGCATGGTTAGGTTGATGTTTGTGGCGCACGAGAAACGCTGGATCGACCTCTCTCTGCGTAATTTGACCGGTGACTGGCTTCGTCGCGTCGAAGAGCGCTTTGCTGGTGTCAACGGCAAGGGTACTAAGCCTTCCATTCTTCAATCCTACACCTCCCTCGATGATCCTCTTCCCTTTGTCGAGACCTTCTTTAAGGCCTACCCTCTAGCTGCCCGACAGCTTCTTGCCTCCGAGGACAAGGCATACTTCCTTGCGATTGCCCAACGTCCTGGTCAAAAGCCTGTGCCCTTCATTCCCGTTCTTGATGCATCCTTCGAGGTATGGTTCAAGAAGGTCAGTTATTTAATTTTGATGTTCCTGCCTCGTATATTTACATCACTATCTATAGGATTCCCTCTGGGCTGCAGAAGACATTGAGGCCGTCTTTGATCAAGATCCCCAGCGTGTTTGTATCCTCCAGGGCCCTGTTGCAGCAAAGTGGTCCATCGTGAAGGATGAGCCAATTAAAGACCTTCTTGGCAACATCAACAACACGCTCATCCAGCGTCTCCTCGAGCGCAAGTACAACAACGACGCAAGCAACATTCCTACCATCGATTATCTCAGCGCCGTACCCGTCCCACCTGTGAGCCTCCCCCGTGTGAACATCTCTGAAAGTGCAGGCTCCACAACCTATGAGCTCGGCAAAGTTGTTCCTGAGACCACTGCCTGGCTGGAAACATTGGCTGGTTCTACGCTTGGTTGGCGCAGAGCTCTCATTGCATCCCCTACTATTGTCCAAGGGACATCCTATATCGACAATCCTCTTCGTCGCATCCTGGCGCCGCGCGCAGAGCAGAAGGTCGTTATTACCTCGACCTCCATCACTTTCTATGGTGCTGCTCGTTCGTATGGTCCACACAAGTCCGACTTCAAGGCCGTTGAGATCAAATACTCCCCAACCTCGCATCTCATCAACGTTACAATGTACGAAGACCGTCGCGACGTTTCTGTGCCCCTCTCCCTTCGTTTCCAGTACAAGCCATCGTTTGGTTATGCCCCCATCCACGAGGTTGCGGATGACCGTAACACTCGAATCAAGGAGTTTTACTGGAAATTGTGGTATGGCGACGACGAGACCCTCCCTAAGATCGATATTCGCGAGACCTTTGAAGGTCCTGAGGTCATTATCCAGCCTGCCGACATTGAGCAGTTCTGTGCTGTTGTGGGCAATCAAGGCTCAAACTTCAAGACAGTTCGTAACGACAATGTGCAGGCTCCTATGGATTTCGCGATCGTGACTGGGTGGCAGGTCTGTTTTCTCTCTATTGACAAAATCCTGAACCTAACTTTCATTGTCTCTAGGCAATCATGAAATCCATTTTCCCTTCCGCCATTGATGGTGACCTCCTCAAGCTCGTGCATCTTTCCAATGGTTTCCGAATGGTTGATGGTGCTCGTCCTCTCCAGGCTGGCGATGTCTGCAAAGCTCAAGCTCAGATTGTGTCTGTCACCAACACGGATGCAGGCAAGGTCGTGAAGGTCAAGGGACATGTCTATCGAGCCCAAGAGCAGGTCATTGAAGTTGTATCTGCTTTCCTCTATCGTGGACGCTTTGCCGACTACGAAAATACCTTTGAGACTACTGAAGAGCCAGATTACACCATTACTTTGGACAACGATGCCGCTGTGGGTGTGCTGCAATCAAAGGAATGGTTTGAATGGGACGACGATTCTTCGCCTCTCACAGCTGGCACATCTCTCATCTTCCGCATTCGTTCTCAAGTCGCTTTCAAGGATAAGATCTCCTTCCGACTCGTTTCTGTCTCTGGTGATGTCTTCATCCGTAACCAGCTCAAAGTCCTCGTTAAAGTTGGTGCTGTCGACTTCCATCAAGAAGACGCCCATGGCAATCCCGTTCTGGCCTACCTTCAGCGCCATGGTTCTGCCACAGGCCTGGTTGTTTCTCTCCCCAACGATGGCTACACGTTGACCAACACAGACGGCTCTACTGTCTTCAACGCCCCCCTCACCAACGAGCCGTACTCGAAGATTTCCGGCGATTTCAACCCGATTCATATTAATCCCTATTTTGCAGACTATGCTTCCCTCCCCGCCACCATCACCCACGGCTTGTGGTCCAGCGCTGCAACTCGCCGCTATGTCGAAAATGTCGTTGCCCAGGGTCATCCTGACCGCGTCCTCGCGTATGGATTTTTCTTTTCTTTTGCATTCCCACTGACAAGCTGCGTCTCATAGATACAACGTCAATTTTGTTGGAATGGTCATACCCAACGACGAACTGACCGTCAGGGTTCGTCACACTGGCATGCGCGACGGGAACATTGTTGTCAAGGTCGAGACGTTGAACAGCCGTGGAGAAAAAGTTCTCGATGGTTCCGCCGAGGTGAAGCAACCCAACACTGTCTATGTCTTCACCGGGCAGGGATCTCAAGAACCTGGCATGGGGATGGACCTCTTCAACAGCTCTCCTGCTGCTCGTGCCGTTTGGGAAGGAGCGGATGCCCATCTTCTTGCTGTTTACGGCTTCTCCATTGTCGAAATCGTAAAGGACAACCCCAAGACAAAGACCATTCACTTCGGTGGCATCAAGGGCCAGGCCATTCGTCAGAGGTACATGGATATGACTTATGATACCATGGACAAGGATGGCAATGTCAAGACCCTGCCTCTCTTCGCAGACATCGATGTACGCACCCCGAAATACACCTTCAACCATCCCTCTGGCCTGCTGTTCGCCACTCAGTTTGCCCAAATTGCACTCGTGGTTACCGAGAAGGCTGCATTCGAGGATATGCGTTCCAAGGGATTCGTGCAGACCGGTTGCGCGTTTGCGGGTCACTCTCTCGGCGAATACTCCGCCCTTGCCTCGATTGCTGATGTCCTTCCCATATCTGCTCTCGTCGACGTCGTGTTTTATCGCGGCATCACTATGCAGCGCGCTGTAGAGCGGGACTCCCAAAACCGTTCAAATTATGCCATGTGTGCTGTGAACCCAAGTCGCATCTCGAAAACGTTCACTGATGCCGCACTTCGAGAGGTTGTCGACAGCATTGCCGTTATCACTGGCTCCCTTCTTGAGATCGTCAACTACAATGTGGAGGTCAGAATTACCAGTTATGGTGTCCTGTTCAGAACTCATTTTTTTATTTGTTTAGGGTCAGCAATATGTCTGCGCGGGAGAGCTCGTTGCCCTACAAACAATGACCAACGTGTTGAATTACTTGAAGATCCAAAAGATCGACATTGCTAAAGTACGTTCGAGATGTTTCAATCACTTTATATGATGCTCATGTTCCTCTAACTAGTTAACGGAGACTTTCTCGGTGGAGAAAGTCAAGGAGATGCTGGGGGACATAGTCAAGTCATGTTCTGAAAAGGCCACGGAGCAGCAGAAGGCTGAGGGGTACATCAAGCTTGAGCGTGGATTCGCAACCATCCCTCTACCTGGCATAGACGTTCCTTTCCATTCAAGATATCTTTGGGCCGGTGTGATGCCTTTCCGTGCTTGTAATTCACATACCATCTTCTCAAGCTATCATTCAAACTAACCTTGTCCTCTCAGATTTGTCGAAGAAGATTAATCCCACCCACCTGGACCCTGACATGCTGGTCGGGAAGTACATCCCCAATCTCATCGCTAAACCCTTTGAGGTCTCTAAGGAGTACGCTCAAATCATCTACGATCAAACCTCTTCTCCACGTCTCGACAAGGTTCTCAAGAAATGGGATCAAGAAAACTGGGCTAGCACAGAGCAGCGTCAGAAGCTCGCGTATATCATCCTTGTTGAGCTTCTTGCGTATCAGTTCGCCTCGCCGGTTCGCTGGATTGAAACCCAGGATCGTCTTTTCACTGAATTCCAGTTTGAGCGTTTAATCGAGTTGGGTCCTTCCCCAACGCTCACTGGAATGGCTACGCGCACTCTCAAGGCGAAGTACGAGACCAGCGATGATTCAGTAAGCCGGACGAGGACTATCCTGTGCCATGCAAAGAATACAAAGGAGATCTATTACCAGTATGAGGACGAACTTGAAGCTCCATCCGACGCCTCAGAATCCCCTGCTTCGACCACAAGCGTTGCTACGACGCCCGTCGCAGCCGCGGCCCCCGTCGCAGTTGTCGCCCCTGCCGCTGGTCCTGTCGTCGCCATCGACGATGTCCCCATCACCGCTTTAGAGATCCTTACTGTTGTCGTTGCCCAGAAGTTGAAGAAACGTGTCGATGAAATTCCTCTCTCCAAATCTATCAAGGATCTTGTTGGTGGCAAATCAACTCTTCAGAACGAGATACTTGGCGATTTGCAGCAGGAGTTTGCTTCTGCTCCCGAGAAGGGCGAGGAGCTACCTCTCGAAGAACTCGCGTCAGGCCTGTCCTCTGGTTTCAATGGGACTCTTGGGAAGTACAGTAATGGATTGATCTCCCGTGTCATTGGCGGCAAAATGCCAGGCGGCTTCAATGCGTCCGCCATGAAGTCTCATCTTGCAAAGGCATGGGGCTTTGGACCTTCTCGCGCTGACGGAGTCCTCCTTCTGGCAACAACGTTTGAACCCGCTAAACGTCTTGGATCTGAAGCTGAAGCAAAGTCGTGGCTGGACGGCATTGTCTCCACCTATGCTCAGCGCGCTGGTGTCAGCCTCTCTGCCCCGGGCGCGGCGGCTTCTGGTGGTAGTGCAGGAGGTGCCACCATCAACAGCGAAGAGTTCTTGAAATTCCAAGCCGATCAGCACCGCTTTGCCGCACAGCACGTCGAGTTATATATGCGATATCTTGGACGCGACTCTCGTGCTGGGGAAATTGCATTTGATCAAGAGAAAGCAACTACAGCCGCCCTCCAGGCTAAATTGGATAGCATCACACGAGAGCATGGCGATAGTTATATCGATGGTATTCAACCTCGCTTTGATCCTCTCAAAGCCCGCCATTTCGATTCATCCTGGAACTGGGTGCGGCAAGATGCACTTCTCATGTACTACGATATCATCTTCGGCAGACTCACCACCGTTGATCGCGAGATCACCGCTCGCTGCATTGCCCTTCTAAACAGAGCTGATCCGGACATGCTTGCGTACATGCAGTACCATATCAATCGCTGCGACCCCAGCAAAGGCGACACCTATAAATTGGCAAAGGAATTCGGCCAGAGACTTATTGACAACACTCGTGAGGTCCTCGGTCAGCCTCCCGTTTACAAAGATGGTGAGTCCTGAATCAGTTCTTATTTTTCTCGTTCATAAACATTAATCGCCGGCAGTTACTTTCCCGACTGCCCCCCACACTGAGGTCACTGACAAAGGTGACATTGTGTATTCGGAGGTAGTTCGCGAGAACGTTCGCAAGCTTGAGGCCTATGTTGAAGAAATGGCCAGCGGCGACACTGTTTCTGGCTCGATCAACATCCAGAAAGTCCAGGACGACGTCCTAAAACTCTGGACAGTCGTCAAGACCCAACCTGGCATCAGTCAAGAACAGAAGAACCGCATCAAGGCTCTCTACGAAGGCGTTGTACGATCTCTACGCAAGGGCCCTGATGCACGTTCCAGAATCGTGCCTCGCACTCGTCGCTCGTCGTCGCAGTTCTTGCGCCCACAACTTGCGAATATCATGCCTGTGACTGCCGACAAAGTTCCGCTTCTTCACTTGAAACGCAAAGTTGGATCCAACTGGGAATATAGCAGCAACCTGACTAGCGTTTATCTCGACGTTCTTCATGAGATTGCTACCTCTGGGACCACTTTCCAAGACAAAAACGCGTTGCTTACCGGTGTCGGCAAAGGATCCATTGGTATCGAGATCGTCAAAGGCCTCTTGGCGGGTGGAGCTCATGTCGTCATTACCACATCGAGTTACAATCGCAAAACTGTCGAATATTACCAGTCCATTTACCATTCATGCGGGAGTCGCGGTTCCGCTCTTACCGTCGTACCGTTTAATCAAGCCTCAAAGCAAGACGTGGAGGCCCTCGTGGATTATGTATACGCCAACCTTGGCATGGATCTGGACTACATCATCCCCTTCGCTGGCATTCCCGAGAACGGTCGCGAGATTGACGGTCTTGACGACAGATCGGAACTCGCACACAGGATGATGCTTGTGAACCTTCTCCGTATTCTTGGCGCCGTGAAAACCAAGAAGGCAAGCCGACATTTTGTTACTCGTCCTACGCAGGTCATTCTTCCTCTGTCCCCCAATCATGGTCTATTCGGAAACGACGGCCTTTATTCGGAATCCAAGATCTCCTTGGAGACCTTGTTCCAACGCTGGAGCTCGGAAAGCTGGGGCGAGTATCTTTGCCTTGCTGGAGCCGTTATCGGGTAAGCCTTTCTCTTTATTTGATTTGACACGCTCTGATGGTTTTCTTTCACAGTTGGACCCGTGGAACGGGTCTCATGGGCCCTACCAATATCGTTGCCCATGAACTTGAGGGCTATGGAGTTCGAACTTTCTCTGCGAAGGAGATGGCTTTCAACATTCTCGGTCTTATGCACCCTCTCCTCTTCAGCATCACACAGGTCGAGCCAATCTGGGCTGACCTTAATGGTGGCATGGACAAACTACCTGATCTCGCTGATATCACGGCTCGTATCCGCAGTAGTCTTCATAAGAAAGCAGATCTCCGCCGCGCTATTGCTCGCGACAATGCTGCCGATTTCAAGGTCGTCAACGGCGTCGAAGCTGAGCGATTGTTGCAAACTGTCGATGTTTTACCTCGAGCAAACTTCCAATTCAATTTCCCAACCCTCGAAACTCCCGAGTCTTTGAATGATCTTGCTCATCTCCGTGATCTGGTTGATCTTGAAAAGGTCGTGGTGATCACTGGCTTTGCAGAAGTGGGACCATGGGGAAGTGCCCGTACACGTTGGGAAATGGAAGCGCGCGGGGAATTCACCATTGAAGGTTGTATTGAAATGGCATGGATGATGGGTTTCATCAAGCATTTCGACGGGCGCCTCAAGGATGGCTCTCTATATGTTGGCTGGGTTGACAGCAAATCGGGAGAACCGGTCGACGACAAGGAAGTTAAGGGCCGTTATGAGAAGGACATCCTCGCTCATGCTGGAATACGACTGATTGGTACGTGACTTCGTTTATATATACTCTTTCCCGAAATTCAACGCAATTTAGAACCTGAGCTGTTCCGTGGCTATGACCCTAACAAGAAGGTCTTCAATCAAGAGGTCGAACTGATTCATGATCTCGAGCCTATCGAAGTTGCGGAGTCCGAGGCTCAGAAGTTCAAGCTTCAGCACGGCGATAAATGTGACGTTTGGGCTGGCGAAGGCGGACAGTGGTTTGCAAAACTCAAGAAAGGTGCCTGCGTCTTTATTCCGAAAGCATTCAAATTCAGCCGCACAGTTGCTGCTCAAGTTCCGACTGGTTGGCATGCAGGCCGCTATGGCATTCCAGATGACATCATTGCCCAGACTGATCGTGCCACTCTTTGGGCCCTCGTTTGCACAGCGGAAGCTCTGAATATGTCAGGCATCACTGATCCTTATGAGCTCTACAAGCACATGCATCCTTCAGAAGTGGGAACCTCGTTGGGTAGTGGAATGGGGGGCGTCACAAGTATGGCACAGATGTTCAAGGATCGTCGCGACGAGCGAGACGTTCAGAACGATATTCTTCAAGAAACGTGTGTGATCTTGCAGCATCCAATTCCCCGCAACTTATATATTTTTTAGCTTTATCAACACGACTGCGGGCTGGGTCAATCTCCTCCTCATGTCATCCAGTGGTCCCGTCAAAATTCCTGTCGGCGCTTGGTCAGTTCATGTGTTATCGTGTCATTTCTTGTTCGCTCATTATTTGCCAGCGCGACCGCTCTACAATCTTTGGAGATTACCTGCGATGCTGTCTTGTCAGGGAAGGCTAAGGTTATGATCGCTGGTGGCTTCGACGACATCAGCGAAGAAGGATCTTATGAGTTCGCCAATATGAAAGCGACCAGCAACGCTGAAACCGAGTTTGCTATGGGTCGTGAACCTACAGAGATGTCGCGTCCTGCTACAACTTCTCGTGCAGGAGTAAGTGACGTTTATCATCCTCCACTTTCTTCTTCCACTGACCTGTATTTTCAGTTTATGGAGGCTCAAGGTACAGGTGTTCACATCATCATGAGCGCAAAGACGGCGCTTGAGCTTGGTGCACCAATCCGTGGTATCCTTGCCTTTACCTCTACATCCACGTGAGCCTTCATTTGCCTCATGCCGTAACCCTTCTTTCTAATAATATGAACCCAGCGACAAGGCCGGCCGTTCCGTTCCAGCCCCTGGTCGCGGCGCATTGACCGTTGCGCGAGAAATCACGCCCAAACATCCTCTTCCTATCCTTGATGTTGGTTATCGGTCCCGCCAGCTCGCCTTCCGCCGCACGCAGATCTCGCAGTGGTTGTCGCATGAGCATTCACAACTTCAAGAAGAGCTTGCCATACGCAAAGCTGCGGGTGAAACAGTTGACGAGCCATACTTTGCAACCAGGGTGGCTGATATTGAGAAAGAAGCCGTGCGCCAAGAGAAGGACGCCCTCGCCATGTATGGAATGCTTGAGGGTAGCGACCCGCGCATCGCTCCTCTCCGTCGCGCGTTGGCTGTCTGGGGTTTGACCGCTGATGATATTGGTGTCTTAACTATCCACGGCACTAGTACCAGTGCAAATGTAGGGGTTCTGTCAACTTTCTCAACTGCAAAGTTCTGATTATTGGTTTTATAGGAGGAGAATGAGACGAAAATCTGGAATGATATCTTCACCACGATATGTCGTACACCTGGAAATGCAGTACCAGTCGTGGCCCAGAAGAGCCTTCTAGGACACGCAAAGGGAGGCTCCGCCGCATGGCAGATGACCGGCTTGCTTCAGACCGTCATCACTGGTATTGTACCCGGCAATCGTAACAGCGAGTAAGATTCAACGTCCCTCTTTCAATTCCAAATCTGACCAATTTTAGCAACATCGATTCCCACTTCCAGGATCGCACCTTCTTGATGTTCCCATCGAAATCCATCCACACTGATGGTATACGTGCTGGAGTCATGGTAAGCCCAACTCTGCCTGATAAGTTTTAAACTTGATTGTTGAGTGTTACTCAGTCTTCATTCGGCTTCGGTCAAGTTGGCGGCATTGCTCTTGTTCTTCACCCCCGTTACCTTTTCGGCGCCATTGATCCCAAGCATTACGAGGACTACAAGACGCGCAACATCGCTCGATCCCTCCAGTCGTACAAAGCCATGAGTGAGATGATGATCAACAACAATCTGGTCAAGATCAAAGAGCATCCGCCCTACCTCGGCGACATGGAGGGCAAAGTCCTGCTGAACTCTATGGCGCGTGCTTCACTGGATGTCAAGACGGGCGAGTACTCCTTTAAAGGCAAACTTCCTAATGAGATCCCCCTTGATACATCCAACGTCAAAGCCATCGATGATATTGCCAAGGCTGGTGGACTCTCCGAGCAGGCTGCTGAGACCTTTGTTGGCGTCGGTGTTGATCAAGGTGCGTTTCATGAGATAATCATTGCACTAAGGCTAAACAAACCACCTACAGAGCTCATAACGGCTGTCCCTTCCCATAATCCTACCTTCGTTGCACGCAACTTCACTGACGCTGAGGCAGCATATTGCTCCGCTCAACCCTCACCTCCGTCTTCTTTTGCTGCACGGTGGGCAGGCAAGGAGGCTGTTTTCAAGTCTCTTGGTGTAAAGTCGAAGGGTGCGGCCGCTTCCATGCGTGACATTGAGATCTTGAATCACCCTGAAACCGGCGTTCCTACCGTAAGCTTGCATGGGGATGCTCGGGCGCAAGCCGAGGCAAAGGGAATTAACAAGATACTCATCTCGTTGAGCCACTCTGAGGTGAGTTGACCTGTTACTTACTTGATCTACACCGTTACTGAAATCCTCTTTCCAGACTGTCGCAATAGCTTTTGCCCAGGCTTCTAAGTCATCTTAAAGTGTACCTCGACAAGGGTTCTTCTTTACTACATTTGCATACCTACTTCGTCGCATCGATTTCACATTAGATTTTCAATACTAACGCCATACATATCCGAAATATTCCTTCCTGTACTCGTAATCAGTTAGAATTCAATCTCTTCATCATCGTACTATCTAGCCTTTGCTGGCGTTGCATGCATTTGCAAGTTTCAATTGAATAACCCTGTGCTGCATGTGCACCAGTCGTGGCCCGTTATACACGTGGCCGAACGAGATAAGGATACGATTCATGTGCCATGGTTGGTTGAATCTTCCTGCCAGTGGATGACCTGGTTGGACTTATCCTGAATGGAAAGGAAGAAGTCTTAATGGGAGGTCGTCAGGCACTGCAAACAATCTTCCCCGATATTTTGAACCAGGTCGAGTTGCTGGTTTATGCGTCTGTCGAGAGAACTATTACATACTATTGGCAACGCTGTTCAACGTCTGTGGCGAGAGGTATGCCTGTCAGATTCGATGCCGCTCTTACATTTATTGGAATCCTTGCATAACTGTTAATTAGGCAATATGCGCTGCAAGGATTCAGGAATCAAAGTGGGACATGGATTGTTAAGACAAGAAAGAATGTAGAGGCATCACTTAAGTGCCTTTTTCATGTTCTTGGGAGGCCCAGTCAGAAAATTCAAAACAAAAGCGCAGAAAAGGTGCAGACCTTTTCCATATCATCAATATCGTGAGTCTCAATACGAACGATCGGTTTTCCCAGCGCCTTTTCAATCACTTCCATTTGCCCCCACGTCTTCTTATCGTGAACAAAGTTGATTGAGATTCCTTTTCGGCCAAAGCGTCCGGTACGTCCTGGAAAGACGGATGAACTTGAGCCAATTCCGATTTGCAGAGAAAGAGACGAATACCAATTCTGTGGATGTAGGTTTCGAGGTCAGGTCGCTCATCCGCGTTCCTGTCGCGCTCGTTCATGAGCGGCATATCGTAGTTGACTACCATGTTGACTTGTAGGATGTCAATGCCGCGTGCAATGACATTTGTCGTGATGAGGACCTTTAACCCTTATCAATACTGAATACTATCGACAGAAAGCGGCGCAAGTCACCTTATCTCTTCCTTCACGGAACCGGTCAATGACGGAGTCACGCTCAGCAGCGTCTTTAGCACCGTGTAGCGAGGCCACTTTGTGGCCTTCTGCCGTCATCCGTGCGGCAATTCTATCCGCTGTGTGACGGTGCTGTTACCGAGGTTTTCAACGCAAATTCTTCAAAAGTGAAGTTGAGCTAGCTACCTGGCAGAAAATGATGCTCTGGCCAATCGTCAAAAGACTATATATCGAAACCAAAACATCATATTTGTGCTCCTCGTTCTTGCAATCCATGTAGAATTGTCTGATGTTATCAACACTCAGCTCTTCCTTTCGAAGCTCAATTTTGTTGGCATTCGGCGCAAATTTTGCTGAGTATGAGCGCACGTGGTCCGGAAACGTGGCCGAGAAAAGGATAATCTGTACTGGTTGGCCACGGGGAAGCATACTGAAAATGTATTGAGCGAGGATTTTAAATTTCATAAGTTGAGCATCGTACTTTTTCACTCTAAGAGTTTGATCGCCCAGGCCGTCTTGATCCAACATGTTATCTGCTTCATCCAACACGAAAACCTTGACTTCACTCAAATCGATGACCTAAGATCGAATTCAGAGTCTGTGTGATATCTCAATAGACAAGACGAGACCTACGCGTCTTCTCATCAGATCAGCCATAGTTCCCGGGGTACCAACAATTACATGAGCAGTTATCTTCGTGACATCGCGAGGAAGATTATCTTTAATAGCGTATTCTGTTTGGACGTTCGTGAATTTGCCCATGGCAGTTACCACAGACATGATTTGACGCGCAAGCTCGCGAGAAGGAGCCAAGCAAAGGGCCTGAAGGGCGTGATGAAATTTTTGCATTAAACTGTATATTGAGACGCACCTGGGGCTTGTTTATCGTATAATCAACGCGACTCAACATGGTCAACACAAAGGCTGCAGTCTTTCCTGTTCCAGACTGCGATTGTCCGATCATGTTCATTGGTCTACATCGAGCATAAGAGGTAAGTTCAAGAAAAAACATCTTTGCGTCTTACGGATTGGCGAGAAGAAGTGGAAGCGCTGATTCCTGAATTTTTGAAGGTTTTGAGAAACCCATGTCATGAATGCCCTTCAAAAGGTCCTCATGGCTGTAAAAAAAGTTTGTAAATGTAGAAGAACACGAAAATGGACGCGAAATTTACAGTCCAAGCTCTTCAAATGTCTTCACACTGTGTAGCGGTGACTTTGAATCGCCCTGCTGATCCGCAAGCGTCACCTGGAACGTGGTGGTCAGGTAAACGAGAAGGGCTATCGGAGCTTTAGGACTCACTTCAACCTCAAACGCACTACTGATCAACTCCGTAGCTCCTGGATCGTGTTATAGCGAAGGATGTGGTTTATTGAAAGCAAGTTCTTACGGGGCTTTTGTTCGTTTGACTCCTGCTCATCCTTTATCGCCTCACCTGAAAAAAAAGTAGGTTTTTAGATAGAGACAAGAAGAAAAGTAAGTACCTGGTGTGTAAAAGCCATCTTCGTCCTTTTGTAGTGTCGACATGGTAAACGAAACCAGGAAAGGACAAAGGCTTGGTTGATTGATGGTTGTAATCTTATCTAATCTCTCTCCTCTTACTCATGTCATCGACTCTCCTTCATCGTATCCAGAATGGCCTTTTTAAACACGCCGTAGAACTTGTTCATTCCTCGAACACTAACTGGCCTATTCCGAACGTGCACACACTACGACGTCGCCTTCAAATCCTCGTACTCGATGCATCCTTCAATCCACCAACAATTGCCCACTTAGCCTTGGCAAACAGCCAACCACCGCCAGGCTCTGCTGACGAACAGGGCACTGAAAACTATGAATACGATGCAAAACTCCTTTTGCTTTCGGTACGCAACGCAGACAAGACTTTGAAGGCAGGAGATGCCACGTATCTACAGCGTTTGGAGATGCTTGAAATCCTCGCAAGGGATCTCAAGCAAGGCGACGGAACACCCTCCAATGTAGCAATTGCCATGATTGACGAACCCACCTTCGTGGGCAAATCAAAGCTTCTACAAGCTTTTCTGGCAGAAAGATTTACGGCTCTCGCTGAGGATACACACACCAAATATTCCGCTCAATTAAACTTTATCCTTGGCTTTGATACCCTGGAGCGCCTTGTACAACCTCGATACTACGGCTCCAAAGAACAGATGCTGAATTCTCTCCGGCAGTTCTTCTCGCCCGAAGGCGATGACTCTCGTGTCGTCTGCGCACATCGTGCCTCGTCATCTTACACTTCAGTAGGAGCAGTAGATATGACGGTTGCTGACGAGTTCATCTCCTCTGGACGCGTCGTTTTCTTTGACATTGGCGACGATATCGCACAATATAGTTCAAGCGAGGTCCGTAATTCGGTCAGTCGAAACACATTGGAGTGGAAAAAATATGTTCCTTCTGGAATCTCGTCTTATATAACGGACAAATGTCTTTACACAGACGATGCATGTTGACTACGTTTCCCAATCCTCCGCGCCACGGTGTAGGCCAGTTCTTCCATACAAATTGAGACGGACGGGAGAGTTTTATAAACCGATCGTTCGTAGAAGTTTGAGTTTGCAGCTGAGCTTGGATTGAAATGCTTTCGATCACGTGAATGAAATGATAAAACTTTTTGAAGCTTCACCTTTTCATCGCTTCAATCAACGATGAGTAGCCTCATTTCTGCCGTTGCCTGGGTGCGGCGCGGTGTTTCGGAACAGCACCCACAAAAATATGTCCTCGACGACAAGGAACTTGAGCGTGTCAGTGCTCTAGCCCGCATTGAACTCGAGGATGCGCGCATAGAACTTGAGCGAGCGCATGAAGCTGCTATGGCTATGGGCAAAGGTGCAGAAGAGGAGGAGGCGGACGATCATGAGGATGATAATGACGAGGCAAACTGGGTTGAGTGTGTTAAATTCTTATTTTTTTGTCGGATGGATAGTTGATTTTTTGAGCAAGTGAAGATGACGATGCTATGGATGTCGACTCCGCGCCTAATAAGCCGAAGAACAATGACGACCTTTCACAGTACAACTTAGACGACTATGATGACGATGGAAAAACTGCTGGTGAGCCTTATCTTCTACTTTAGGTACGTCGTCAATCTAACACGAGTGGTTCTTCAGATGGTGGTCCGTTCAGCAATATCAAGGGTTTGAAATATTATAAAGACAATGAGGAGGACCCGTACATCACTCTCAAAGAGGTATGCATCTGTCCCAAATCCCAGGGTATGGTTTTGATTTCGCACATAGGATGAAGAAGACAACGAACGCGAGGATCTCGAAGTCCTGCCCAGTGACAACCTCATCGTAGTTGCAAAAACTGAAGACGAAATATCTCAACTAGAAATCTACCTCTATGATGAATCTCAGGAGAACCTTTACGTTCACCACGATCTTATGCTCCCCAACTTTCCCCTCTGCCTAGAATGGCTCGACTTCCCTCTTGCTTCCTCTTCCTCTTCATCACCACCGTCTAAAAATCCAGGCTTTGGCAATTATATTGCCGTGGGCACTCTTGATCCTGAGATCGAGATATGGTCACTTGACTCAGTCGAAGCCATGTATCCTGCCTCTATCCTTGGCCGTCCTGATCAAACGAAAGCGCACGTCCCTGTACCACTGGGAACAGGGAAGAAGAAGAAGAAGAAGACAAAACACCGGACGGCGGAGAAAGGTTATCACGTAGACGCCGTTCTAGGTCTTAGCTGGAACAAGATGCAAAGAAACTTACTTGCAAGTTCCAGCGCGGATCGGACAGTGAAGTTATGGGATCTGAGTCGTGATCCAACGAATGATTCTATGGATGGTGACTCTGGTGGGGGCGCCATACGGAGCTTCGACGTTCATAAGGACGCAGTGCAAGCGGTACAATGGAACACGAAGGAACCTAGCATTCTCCTGACAGGAAGTTACGATCGAACGGTGCGAACGTTCGACTCAAGGTCTCCCACTACTGGCGTTGGTGCAATATTAGGCAGTGCGGTCGAGGCACTGCGATGGGATCCTTGGGAGGATCATGGTTTCTACGTGAGTTTGACCTCTATGAAACGTATGTCACCAGACGTCTAATCTTTCCTCAGGTTTCGCTTGAAAATGGTCTCGTATTAAACTTTGATGTCCGAACATTACCTTCCAACCTCGAGAATCCTTCTCCTGCACGATTCACCCTCTCTGCACACGATGG
>JABAJW010000004.1:22582-101469 GCA_018855395.1 Arthromyces matolae | reverse complement strand
GCAGCAGGAGGCTCTAAAGCGAAGATGCAACTTTGGGACATCGGAGCAAATATGGGAGCACGAAAAGCATTCAGCGCTAAATTGCGTGAAGCAGGAAGGGTACTTCGAGAAAAGGAATCAAACTCCGAGGGTGTGCTTGGTCTTGCTGATGACGACGAGGATAGCGATGTTGAGGGCGGAGAAGATAATTAGTTGGATTGTATCTAATTCCTGACAATCTAAACACTGATATATTTAGAAAACATGGATATATAGCTCGACTAAACGCGAGCATAAACTTCAATTCGTGTCCTTAGGAGCAAGCATTTCTGTTATTATGCAGATAGCTTTCTCCTTCGGTACGAAATGTGTCTGGGAGTTTTCGGCATGGTGATCATGGTCTGTAAGGACGAGATGTCATCAATTGGAAAACATCAAGTGTGAACGCGAAGACGTACATGGTAGTTGTGTTCCGGTACATTTTCAATACGAAGTTCCATATTACGGACAATGGTGCAAACAATGGTTCCCAATTGAAGATAAGCGAACTGCAGGTTCAAGTGTCAACGAAGAGAACTGTCAAAAAAAGAAGCATAGCCAATCATACCTGCTCGCCGATACATCTGTGCTTTCCAGCACCGAATGGCTGGTAAGGGCTTTCAGTACCCTTACTAACAGCGCCAAATCCGTAATCAACTTTCTCGCCATTCTCATCGGAGTAAGTTGCAAAGGCTTGTGCAGCAACACCCTCAGGATCACTCCACCTGTAAGGATCCCACTTCAACGCATCTTTCCACACTTTGGGATCCGTCTGGCTAACGGCCGGTGAGGCCATAACATAGTGGCCCTGAGGGATAATGTAGGTGGTATTCTCTGAAGGGGCAGAAAGCGAAGGGGGGATGACAACGTCGTCACGAACTTTGCGCATGATGCTGTGAATCGGTGGGTGCATACGAAGGGTCTCACGAATGACGGCGTCCATGACAGGCAATGTGCGTAACTCTTCGTATGTCATTGACCGCAGCTTGCCGTCGGGGGTACTGAAATGCTTAATCTGCTCCTGATAAAGTGCCTCTAAGTTTTCTCGGACCTCTTTGCCTTGCAGTGTCCTGGACGCGGTCAGGATGGTGATTTCTTGGAGAGCCTTGCAGACGTCAAAGCTGCCCCATTCTGTAACAGTGTTTGCTTGGAAAACGGAAAACAAAGGGTCGTGTGCAAGGTATTCTTCGACTTCTTCCTCGATCATTCCTACGTAGGTGCGGAAGTTTTCTGATGTCAGGCCTACTTTCACGAAGCGTTTTTGCTCCATGAATTTGTCGTTGGGGACATCGTAAACTACGTCCTTGCCGAAAATGGGAGTGGTCAAATGCTGTAGAAAGATGTTTGAGAGTATTGAAGGGGGAGTAAGCCGAGACTTACGGTATATGCGTCTTCCGCATTGAGAACAGTGGATTTACCACCGAGGATAAAATTGTTTCCTTTGGGGCCCAACGCGACGGTCATCTTGCGACCGAGAAGAACAAAGGTGAAGACGTCACCATACTTGTGAGCTTATATTAGCGTTGATTGTCAGATAAGAACCGTGAGGAGCTCACCTTTTCACGGCAGGCAAAGAAGAAATTCATGGGATCGTTTCCATACTGAATAGCTGAACCGACATAGGGGAGCCAATGGAATACGAGAGGAGGGTCGGTGGCCTTACGCGGCACAAGCTTTACACGTTTTTGAGCCAAAAGATGAACCAAAAATATTGGAAAAGACGTACCAATTGCCACGCGACGTTGAGGATGATAGCAATTACGGGGACATTGACGAGAACGAGGAGAAATAGGCGTGAATTAGACTGTGGGAGGTAAGATTGAGCGTCTGAGAGATAGGCGGACCAAGCGTCGAGGGTGCCGTTGAACGACATGGCGGAGAGAATGAGAAAAAGAAATCTAAATAATTTGCTATCGAACCACTACCTTAAATTTCATCCCACGCATCACAATTGATGCCATCAGATTCTCCTGCTTGTTCACGACTTTTCAGTTAGCCGCCCGACTTACTTTGCTTATAAGATGGTGTTCAGGTTTACCCCTTTCTCCTTATTCTCTTGCTTTTATGTTTTCCTGCTCTTGCAAATTTATATCTATTGCTTTCTTTCTTTCTTTTGGTGTGCAGGCTGCACCTCGATTTCTCCATCGCAGTCACTCAGTCGCACATTCATTTCCACTTGAAGCCTTTCATCCAGAGACCACTTTCAAGGTGAAACTAATGGTTATCGCGTACCCTTTACTTACAAGGTCACTATCTAGACTTTTGACGATTCGAATCTCTCGTCCCAAACCCTCTTCGATTCTTTAGACGTCGTAAACTCCTCCGTGGATGCCTTCCAATTAATTTTCTCTCTTGGTCCAGGTCAAGTCGGTTATCGCTCTGGCTTTGTTCGAGAGAATCAGGTGTTTGCCTATTTCCACCAACTTCATGTGCGTTCTTCTCGAGGTATCAGTGCATCATTTTTCAATCTTCAGCTGATCTAGAATAATATTCCCTTTGCCAATGCCGTTGGGAATATTGCGTGGAACGACGGAAAGGTTATCACCTGTGCCTCCTCTTTTGTCTCTCCGAGTCAGCCACTTTTCTCTCCTGTCCTAGATGAAAAAGACTTGAATACTTTTAGGCAAAATGGCTGATTCGACACCGACTCTACCCGTCGCAGACATCATTTCAGTAGCGGAGGACACTCTTGGAGGTCGCTTTAATGGCATCCCACCACGTTTGGAGTATCTTGTCCAAAGAGATGGGAGTGTTGCTCTTGTGCACGTCATTCAGATCGTCAATGAAGCCGTCGCCTTGTTTTTGGAAGCTTTTGTTGATGCTCATACTGGCCAACTTGTTTCTGTGATAGACTTTGTCGCGCACGACTCGGTGAGAGAATTCAGTATATAAGGAGCCATTAACATTAACATGACTGCCCCAGTACACTGTCGTTCCTTTCAATTGGGCGAGCCCACTGGATGGGCAAAAAATAATCAATAACCCAGCCGATCCGCAAATATCCCCCGGATGGCACAATCTCAAAGCCCTCGTCAATCAAGCTCAGTTTAGGGAAGACACCACCAGGTACCTTTTTTCCCCCGTCACATGCCATATCTGGTATTCAACTTGTATAGTGGCAACAACATCTTTGCCTACTCTGGTATCTTGCAGCCAGCTCAAGAAACTTCAGAGGTCGACAACTTCAATACCAGATATGACCTCTCCATCGCCCCGACAGAGGAGCCCAATGTCCAGGCTGCGATAGTCAATGCGTTCTATGTTGCTAATACCTTTCACGATTTGGTTTATCTTTACGGCTTCACCGAAGATGCTTTCAATTTCCAGGCCAGCGACTATGGACATGGTGGCAAAGACGGGGATCCCGTATTCCTCTCCGTACAGGATCCCAGTGGCACCAATAATGCCAACTTTGCCACCCCGCCGGAGTAAGCTGTGTTATCTCCCTCTCTCGTCTAATAATTCTAACAAGGGTTGAATCTAGCGGTCAACCAGGAATTTGTCGCATGTATCTCTGGACCTTGACCAACGTTAGTTCATCATCTCTTTCAGATTGAAGCCCAGACATTGAGATGTCAATCATTTTGGATAGCCCGGTCGTGATGGTGCCATGGAGAACAGCATCGTTATTCATGAGATGACGCATGGTTTGACAAACCGTTTGACGGGGGGCGGAACAGGTCGTTGCCTTCAAACTCTGGAAGCTGGTGGCATGGGAGAGGGATGGTCGGATGCAATGGCCGAGTGAGTTTGTGTACTCTTCTTCAACAGTTAGCCTCTGTCTTCTGACTTCTTCTCTGGTGACTGATGACAGGTATGGAAATTCATGACGATCGTGTCCTCTTGGCGAGTCAATAACAATGATACCGGCTTCTCGAGGTTTGCCCTGGCTAAACTGCACGGCGCGAAGATGGAAGCAGTGGGGAGAATAAGATTATCTGCAGGGATATCTAACAGTCAGTGCCTATTATCTATAGTGTATCTTAATTACAACGATGTAAATTATTATTACTTATCATTTTTGAGGGCGAAGAGAATCTGTGGACGTTCCCCAATAATGATTTGATCGATTTTTACGTCCACTTGAGAACTGAAAGCCACACTGTCGACAGTGGGCAAATTGACCAGAATTCCTTGTACGCCAAGGTAAGGGATCTCTACTTGGCACTGCAATCTTCCCGTGATGATGTCCAAGGATACTCTATTGAGGACGAATGCCTTGAGATTGTTAAGGACGTTCTCCGGATCATCCATATTAGAATCCTCTGCCCAACGTTTGATAAAAAGCGTCTGCCAGAACTTGTTATGCACCCGGTCGATCACCACAGCGGTGCCTTCACGTCCACTGGCGAATTTGGTGATCTCCCAAACCTCATCAGCGCTGAATGGCGGGGAACTCCTGGGGGCTTTTGAGCCGAGCAAAGCATGGTGAATTTGCCAATGCGCCACGAGATCAATATACCGGCGGAGAGGCGAAGTACATCGTGTGTATCCTTCTCCCTCAGGAACGCCCAGTGTGTAATGGGCCTTCGGCTCCATAGAATAACCTGAAGCTGGAAGACTCTCTAACCTGTTCAGGACAAGGTGTCGAGGGATATAACAATTCGGTGATCGCATATCCAATAGTTCTTGTCGGTCTCCCGAAATCCCTAGGCTTGAGGAATCGGCGACGCGCCTCATGATTGGCAGGTTGTTGTCAAGACAAAAACGAGACGCAACACGGGAGGCAACTTTCATTGCCTCTCCGACCAGTAGTCGAGATCCCGAGTCTGCATCAGCGGCCGTCCCTACAGCGTATGCGAATGTTGGAAATCCTCTGAACGTCTTTGGTTCAATCTGATGACCAAAGACTTCGGGAGGGGGGCGAACGAGCGGCGTGAGTTCTGCTCTGTTCCTCGCACTAATGATAACACCATCTCTGTATCGTTTAGACACCAAACGATTTGCAACTGTTTGAATAGCGCGAAGATCTTGGACTTGAGCATCCGATAATTCGGCAACCCGAGATTCCGAACGAGTTTGACGGCCGAAGGGGTACCAAAAAGATGTTTCTGGTTCGCCAAGAGCTGCGTTGACTTGTTCATAAGTTACGACGTGAATGTTGCGGAGAATGCCTGCCCTGACGTTATACTCCGATATTGCACCCAGCTTGTCCACTTTCGCACTGAACGTCAACACCTTCATAGGGGATTTGTCAACTTTACGGCCAAGTGAAAGACCATATGTGGGGTGTGACATGACTGATTTGGGAAATAGAGGCCATGTCCGATGCGTGTGGTAAATAGTTGTCGTGCGAATAGCCGCCTCTTTTGCTAATACGTGGGTAGGTGGAATCAGCGAAGCGGGATCTGCGATATGGACGTGCAACCAAAGATGGTCTGGGTCAGAAGGTATCCTCTCGATAGAGAGGCCGTCATCCAACTCCTCAGCATGCGGATCGTCAATGACGAAGACAGGAAGATCGCCAAAATCATGTCGAACCGACTCCAGTGGATCAGTTCGATGGAAATCTTCGGGGCCCAGAGGCGTCTGACCAGCCGAAGGCCTCATAGACGCGAAGCTCCTCGATGCAATGCTTTCCTGACTTTGTATCCACGAAGATGTTGGCTCGGGTTCAAGGTTGACTCCGAGAGAAGGATCAAGAGATATGGGATCCTGCCATGGTGCTAGCGCTCCAATGTTGACCAGTAGTTGGTAGACGTCGCCACTGGCGACAGTCCTTTCTGGAGTGATAGCCTTCATGATGTGACTGACGCCAAGAGCGTAAGGGTCTTTTTGGTTTGCTCTAGACTGTCGAATCGCATGTTGTAGAAACTTGACGATCGCGAGATCACTGTCTGTCCACGCATAGGGAGCGCGAGTGTAGGAGGGGAGTTCGTTTCTCGATTCCTCGTGCGTCTGCTGATATATGGGAATAATATGATTGACCTTGGCAGCGAAAGCCTCAATGGGACCATTCGAAGTCCGTGTCCAGTCCCGGATGAGGGCAATATTGTCAACATGAGATTTTGGACGAACGTATATCAATTGGTCTGTCTCATAGGTCTGAGAGGGAATAAAGAACGACGAGTGGGACATGATGTACTTGTGAAGCCCGAAGAGAGTCATGTTGTCAGCATCGGGCGAGATCAAGGGCGCGACTTCATGGAGTGTCGTGGTAACCCAAGCATCTGGATCTGGAGACCTTATTTTCTCATATATAGCGGCACTTTTCTGAGATACGAAGTTTTGTGCGCGCTCTACGGTATATTCAACGTCCCGAATACGCCGTAGGATTTCGATTCTGGCGTTTCTTGCGACTGGTGTTGGTGTTTGTGAATCAATTTGGCATCTCTCGACCAAGTCCATCGGAACGAAGTTGGGGAGGGAGAATAATACGTCTTGACGTCCAGGATAGAATATGTCGCCGGTGTGTATTAGAGTGAGCAATTTTTTTCGTCTTTCAATGGTACAAGTTCCGAGCACTACGCCATGACTCAAAATCATATTTCTATTGTCATGTTTTAGAACTGCTAGACCGAATTTAGATGAAGGTATACTGGGCTTACCGTCTGGTTTCTATGAAAGTGCCTGGCGGTAGGGAGAGACTGGTATCGTCTACCTCGTGAATAGAGTCATCCTCGTCGGATTCATCTGGCTTTTCAAATTCCTCTTGCTCCATTGACTTGCGCTCTTTAGAACCTTTTGATTTTAGCATTGCCGCTAGTTCCATCTCCTTTCCGCGTAGCGTGCGCGTACCCGCCCAATGCTCTGGTGTGTGCGCTGCATGCTGTATCACTTTAAGGGCTGTGTTTGCGAATGAATCGTACTGTGGTTTAGGTACATCAAGACGTTGTTTCTTAGTGGAAGGGTATGGAGAGCGAGGGATATATGTGTTTTTGAAGCGAATTTGTGTTTTCTGGTCCAGTGAACGAGCTCCAAGAGAAGGCTTGCAGGCGAGGGCTGCTCGCTTATGCATGGTCGAAGGTTAGAGTTGATGATGTTCAAAGGCTTCAAAATTTCTATCATCGGGTCAAAACCGGCCCGCTGTCCAAATTTTGAACTCGCACCTCTACATCCAATCATCCACCCATGTTCAAACGAATCGAAAAAAGACGCAGAAAAAGAGAAGAGGAGGAGGAACTGGGATTAGACGATGAATTAAAAGAGGTGCTTGGGATGCATGACACAGACTCTGAGGAATCTGCATCTGACTCTGACGATTCTGATTCCGGAGATGCTGAAGGCAGTGACAATGAAGGAGAAGCAGAAAATATTGACCAATTTGACGAAGAGAGCGAAGAGGAGGAGGAAGAAGAGGAAAAGGAAGAAGAAGACCAACCCACAATAACTGTTCAAGAGGCTCTTCGTGACCCTATCTACTTGATATCGTTGGATCCAACTGTTAAGGGTTGTATCGTTTGTCCCGGAAAGCTTCTGAAGGGCACACAAATGGTTGACCTACACAGAACCTCCAATGCATGTATGCTTCCATTTCCTCCCCCGAAAGGCTAGACTTACATGTTTCTTTCATCAAGGCTCATGAACGACGAACCAAACAATTTGCAGTCCTTGCTTCAAAAGCGAACCCAAAAAGCAATGCTTGGGAACTAGTAGCAGAACAGGCAGCAAAAACCAACGAAAACCACGCTCAGACTGTTGAAGCATCTTCTGATTTGTCTAAACGTGCTCAAAAACGCGCAAGTTTTTTTCATTTTCCATTGGCGATGGTCTCTGACTGTAGAAACAGAAAGCACAAACGGCACGGCGCAAGACCAGGAGGGATGAGCAAAAGGCAAAAGCGAAAGCCAAAAAAGCTGGCGTCGCAACATCAAAAACCAAATCCGCATTGCCAGTACCTGAACCGCCGAAGAAGAAACAGAAAGTCGAACCTTCGAAGGCCCCCGCCCCTCCGAGTGCTGAACCGCCACAATCTCCAAACCATAAAGAAATCAAAAGTATTGCTGCTATTGCGCGATCAGCCTCTGAAAGAGCAAAGGCTGCCAGAGCTAAAGTACCAACAGCAGACGATATGACGAAGAAGCACAAGCCTTACAAACGGAGCGTGCAAACGACTTCGTGAGGTTGGAATGTACCATAATCGTCCTATAGGTATATGCAAATCTACCGTAGCATGATGATCCCTAGTAATGTCCGTAGAATAGATACATATAACAAAACCTTGAAAGACAACCACCTTCATCATGCCAACGTCTGCAGCACACGATCTGTCATTTTTATCACCTATTCACTGATGAGTCAAGGAGCGCACGTAAATACTATGAGATAAACATGCCTCATGGATATTGGGTCGTTCCGCGGGATTTAGTTTTAGCATGCTGTCAATGAGGTTTTTAAGGCCTTGAGAATATGCTGAACTCGGGTGTTTGTATTGCGCATTTAGGACAGCCATTGCTATAGAGCCTCCTTGCTCCGTGGTCTGCGTGTTCTCGAAAGGCGAATGTGAGTATGCAAGCGCGTACAGTGTGCAACCAAGGGACTTTTCTCGTTGTTCAGAAAACAATCCAAAAGAAGAGGAACAGAAAGACTCATACCCAAATGTCGACGCTTTCATCTAAAGTTGTTCCTGTCTTCACATCAAACAACTCGGGGGCACGGTACGCCATCGTGCTTTGCTCAGCTGCTATGTCCTGGTTGATATGTTAGAAATGAGATCGAAAAGGGGAAAATTAAAAGTTAATCGCACTTGTTGAAGCAAGGCCTGGCTTCGGTGTTCAATCGGGATTCTCGCCTTGCACGCACTTCCAAAGTCCATCAGGATTGGTGTGATTCCGTCATCAGCGATCATGACGTTTCTTCAAGATGAACGACTTTAATGCTGCTTTCATGAGAAAACCAATGAACGTACCCAGGCTTTATATCCCGATGCGCGTATGGTATTAGTTCACCATCGCCTTGTTGTGCCTGCGCTAACTCCTCATCACCATCAAAGATAGTATCACCTTCCTCCTCAACTCTATGCTTTGTCACCAGCGGGACATTCACTCCAGACTCGTAGGAGAAACCGCCCTCAGCATCACCCTCCGGATTGGGGAAGCGGTCGTCATCGTCGGAATGTCGTCCTTGTGGCACTGGTTGTGGGTGTCTTGACCCGTTTGCCTGTGCATGCGATGAGGTGCCCGGACGCGCGTGGAAGTCGTGCATGGCGCGAATCGCCAAGCATGTGCCTTTAAAGAGACGAAGCATATCTTTTTCAGAAAAGTGTTTTCGGTTGACGACGTTGGCATTAATCGCGTCTTGAAGGTTACCACGCTGGAGATTGAGGTCAATGAACGAGGTCTTTACTTGAATGGCTGTTGACAGACTTTGTATAGAGGAAGGAAAAGATAGACAATTTTGCCATCGCCTTCGGGATCTTGCACGACCGCAGAGTCCTGAAAAGATCTAGATGTCAGTTTGTTGCAAACAACCAGGCAAGCAAACGGACCAGTATACGAATGATGTTTGGATGCCTGTAACGAAATGAATAGCTTGAACATTGAATTGGAACTCTTAAGAACGTACTTGAAACGCCTATAGGCTTCTACTTCACGCATCGCTTCTTTTACACCCTCAGAACCAGTGGGACAACGAATTTTTTTCAGAGCAAATTGCCGCTGCGGATTCGCATGACGTTGTTAGGTGAATCGACTGAGAGCCTCATTGCTCACCCCACTGTGTTCATCTTGTGCCAAGTATACAAACGAGAACCCACCCTCTCCCAAAACCTTCATTATCTGGACTAGAGTAGCCTTGTGAGTTACATGAGAAACGTGTAGGGGGCGATGTGCTAACAGGTTCGTCCATTGATTTTGACCTTTGCAGACTGTTGACAGAGGCAAGAAGTCAGCGCGTAGACAGCATCTTTAGCTTGTTCTTTGAAGCTTTCGAAAGCGTTGATGAACTGTGAAGCACTCATGAGCTGCGGTGAATAAACTTATGGTCCTGGTGGTCCCTATTTCCAGAATCGCGTGGCTTGTTTGGCCTGGGGGCTTTCGGCAAAAATTGAGCACTGCCACTGCATGTGCGTCATTGCACTTAATGATCATTAATATTGTCTGCAAAACGAGTAAAACTACAAACTACTAGTACATAAGTATGGTATTCAAGAAGAGAACAGGAAGACAAAGTGATTCACTGTAGAAATATTGGGGGTGATGGTGCAAACAAGTCCGTGATCTTTTCCCTCCAGATGAAAGCAAGTAATAGAATAAGAATGGGGATGATCAGGAAGTTGATGTCCGAGGACTGCTGGAAACCCCAATAAGGAGGATTCCATGTTTCGCACAACTTCGCATGCTGATAAAAATATTATAAACTGTCTCCTATGACAGAAATATCAAGCTGACCTTGATCCGAGCATCCAGCTCGAGCTTTTTCTGCGAGCTCCAGCGCATTACCGCGGATTCTGACCATGAAATACTGGCAAGTTCTCCGATGTACGTGTCAACTGTTGGACGGTAGTAAAGGATCCGATCCCGTGAAATTTTCCGGCGTCCTGCAAATGACCATGTCAGATCGATGAGAATGGAAAACGATTGTCCAAGAAACGGACTTTTCGGGTGAACTATATATGGGAAGATAGCATTGCGTCGGTAAAGATCCAGACAAGTGGGGAAACATTGATCAAGTACTGATCCTATGACGAACCTGGCAAAAACAATGAGCGTTGTTAAGGTTTCGGATGGCGAGTGTAACTCACTTCTTATCAAGACATCGATTGCAGCATCGAACGCGACATACCCAGTAGATCTGGTGCACATTGCGCGCTGAACAGAACTATGCAAGATATAGCTATTAGACTTTGAATGATGTCATTTTTGCGGGGAACTTACATGACAATGGTCGTCGAACGCAAGGCTGGCATACTGCGGTTCACTCAAGTCGGAAGGGCAGAATGGAAGTCCAATGACACTAGAAAGAGTTATTCTCCAAACACATCTTGATGTCCGAGACATGAGAGTGTTACGAAGTGCCTGAGAAGTGCGTGCTAGATGCAGAAGGTCGAGTGGATGAAGATGTTTGAATATCTAAGGAGGTTGTCAGAACTTGAATCAAGGATATTGGGGTCATTGTGACCAGCCTCAAACATGATATCCATTGGCATTAGCGCTAGCGTAGGTACGCCGGCTTGAACTTGTTGGAAGCTCCGGACAAAGCGAGGGTTACGGAAGTCAGCGCTGAAGGTAAGAGAGCCAAGCTCGAAAGTGTAGGGCCATGTATGAGCTCTAGCATGATTAGAGATATTGATCATTGGAAGTTTGGGAAAGTAATAGTGGGCGTTGCATCTTGGACACTTTCAAACCTCACCTGAAATAGTTTTGGAGGGAATGGCATGTGACCATTTTTTATCAATGGGGCATGACCAAATCCCTGGGGCGTCATTACGGGCCCCACGCCGAGGAGACAACCAGCCTGTATAGATGATATATATCTTCCGGATGGAACCTGCAAACAGCCTGAGAGTGGCCCAGGAACGGCTAGGAACGGTCGAAATTTGGTTATTTGCCACGGGCATGCCATCAATCCTCGGGTGCATAATAAACGCCCGTGTGCGCGATCATTCCAATGCCCCCTTATTTAATGTATACACCGCTGCCACTTGACATCCGTATAGTCATTCCATCTTATGTCATTCTGTGACCAAATGGTGCTTCAAAAAATATTTTCCAGTAAAAAATCTTGGTGCATGAGAATCAACGCCACAGCAAGAATGATAATGATGGAGATGTTGACCGCACTTGACCGCTTGTGTACCCAGTGATCACCACTTCTCCAGTGTTCACAGAGTGCTGCATGCTGTATCAGGTTAGTGTGAGTAATCCTTTCTATGTGGGGGGAGGAAGGGACGAACAGTCAGACGTCGATCCTGCTCTTCTTTCTTCCTGATACTCCATTGCCGCACAATCTTTCCATCGTGATCGCCTGCAAGCTGGCCGAGTTCACGTTTATACTGTTCAACCACCGGGAGGTAGTACAGAATCCTTCCAGGTTTATACGGTCGGGGTTCTGGCCGAGTGTATTTTAGACTATTCTTGGAAAGGGAAAGGAAACTTAACTTACTTGGGTATACAATAAAAGGAAATATGGCCTTGCTCTTCCCGCTCACAGTCGAAGTAGGGATCAGCTTACACAAATCGTAGTCGGAAACGAAGCTAACCGGATACACGGATATCAGCACGACCATATGAGGACGACTGCGCCGATAGCCCGGAAGAAGTTCACGTACTTGGACTCTATACACCGTTTGCAGCAGCGAACACGACAGTTCCAGAAAATGTCGTCAACACCGGATACAGAACAGAACTACAGAATCATCAGGATGTCATCGATAGCTTTTGCATATGGAGTAAGGATACTGACATGACAGTAATCGTCGAAGGCGAGGTTAACATATTGTGGCTCATCGAGGTCTGACGGACATGCTGGCAAACCTATATTTCGAATGGTCGTCCTCCAAACAAGCCTAGAAGAGCGCTTCATCAAAATTGCGCGCAGAGCTCTTGTGGTTCGTGCTAGATTGAGAAGTTCCATAGGATGAAGGTGGCCTAAAACCTGCTAGCAGCTTGAGCCACAAAGATAGAAATTCCACTGCATCGTTGAAGGAGCTCGAACCTCAAACAAGACATCCAATGGTATTTCCGTCAGTTTCTCCAGAAGTCCTGAGATATTGTAGGTGTAGACCGTTTCGTCTATTTCAGAGGTCATCTGGTGGGACAGCATAGAGCATAGTTCACTAGTACTATGGAAGTTGTGGTTCAAACTTCACAGGCTTCACAGGACAAGTCAGTCGTGTAAGTTGACCTCGGGTAAGCTCGACATCATGACAGGTATGATGCACTACTCACACGATGTATTATTATCCGCTCAGTCCTGTAGCTACAGCCTACAGTGGTATACATACACCCAACTATCAATGGCAAGATATCTTTAGTCCTCCCACCCATACATCTCTTGCTCCCTCTTTGCCTTTCTCATCGCCGCTCGCTCGGCATCACTCATACAAGCCCATTCCGTGATACCCCCAACACTATCGATCAGCTCCTCTTCCCATTGATCCTCCCGTTCCAACTCTTTCTTGGTTTTTTTTTTCGGTGGCGGCGGCGGTAACGGCGGAGGCGGCGTTCGTCTGTTAGGGTGAAGTGGTGCGATCCGTGCCAAGGTGCTCCGAGATGATTTCACATACGGTGAATAAGCAGTCCCTGCCACTCGGCTGGCGGTCCGTGGGGCGGGAGAGCAGAATGGTGAACCAGGTTTGGAGTTGACCCGTCGGATGAGGTCGGCCATCGGCGTGGACTTTGTCTTTGGGGCGATCTCGTAACGAGCAGAAATGCTTGGGTAGCGTTTGACATCGGGAATAATGTCAGCAGCTCGAGGGGTTTGTGGCACAGGTTGGGCATTTTCCTTGCGATCCTCAAGAGAAAGTAAGTTAAAAGAAACTACAATTATCATCTCATACCTTGGATGCGACATTAGCCTCCTTATCAAGACCTGTTTCTCCGCCGATATGAGTGACGTCGTTCATGTTGGCATCTCCAGAAAGGGAGACTTGACCCAGCGGCTTGGCTTTGCCAGGATTTACGTTGCTCGTTCCCTTTTTTGCGGAAACTGATGTCGAGTCATCTTCTTCGTCCGACTCGATGACTTTCCTTCCTTTGCCTGTCGTACGCTTTTGAGTTTTCAAAGAACTTTCTTGCTGTCCAATAGAATCAAGCTCGTCGTCCTGGCGATCCATAATTTTCCTCTTTTTCTTTGCTCTGACGTTGGAGTGGTCATCGACATCAAATGAGGGTGGATCGCGCTTCTGGATTGACTGGATGGCAGTGACCGTGACCTTGTTCGACACATCACATTCATCGTTGTCGTCAGAATCGTCGATAAATTCCTTGCTCTTGAAAACATCCTTTTCTTTGCCTTTTCCGTGGACATTTGACTGTTCGATGACGACCTCGACCTTTGAAGTTTTCCGCTTTGGTTTCGCTCTCGGTTCATGACTACTCTGTTTAACAGCCTCAACGGTATCCTTCTTTCGAGCCTTCTTGACAGCAGTGGTTGTTTTTACGGGCGGCATGAAAGAAGATGCGGTGTTCGACGTCGGGGAAGAAGATCCTGCGAAAAAAGTTGGAGGTGGACCAGGAGCAGGCGGAGCGTGCATAAGACGCGTATCAGCCATTGTCCCAGGATCGGAATCGAGCTCGTCTATGTCGGCAGTGGCATGAGTATGATTCTTTTTGCCACTAGAATGATATGAAGGGGAAGCACCATGGCTAAAATGGGGTAGAGTCTCGATGGTTGGATGCTCCAAAGATGTTGCTGTGGAGCTGGGAGGATCTGAAGGTGGAAGGGGAGAGGGTGCAAGGGCAAAAGGAATAGGAAAAGTCCCATTATAGATGGATGAAGTATCTTGTCGTGGACGTGGACGTGGACGCGGTCTTGTCGAAATGGGTGGCGCGTCAATAGGCTCTGAGCTATGTTTGCTCTTCTTCGTAGATTTGGTCTGCTTAGCTTTCTTTGGCTTGGACTTTGAGACTGCAATATACTCGTCATCCGAGCTCAATTCAATGACGTCCATCGACTGCGCAACAGTTTGTTGAGTCGAAAGTTTCCGTGAACGCATCTTTGCACGTTCTGCAATGTTTGGCATGGTAGAATAATCTTCAACGAGTGCATCGGATGATGAAGCAGTTGCAGGTGTTTGAATCGAGGAAATATTTCTCAGCAAGATATCTGTTGTTTCATTGCTGATGGTCGAGATAGGCTCCTTAGTAAACGGTGTCTGAATTGTATTTTGAGTATATTTATGTCCTAATGGCAACGTCAACGAACTTGTATTCGAGACAACAAAGCTATAATTTTACCATTGGGAATAAGGCTTGTCTCTTCGTCGTCGCTTCCTGGAATGATTTCGTCGTCGCACATGCTTGGGTCGTCCATGGATAAAGCAGACAATGATATTCGAGGTCACGCCACCGTGACTCGACGCGTGTTAAGTGCTGACGTAATTTACATCTGACCATGACCTCAACACCCACTCGCCGTGAATCCGGCACTCCTAGGCCTGGCTCTTCCCTTCTTAATCCAATTTCATCACCATCACCGTCGACACCGACAACGCCTCATGCAAATCCTGTGCCTGATCCAACCTCTCCGACGCCACGACGGCCGTCTGCACCCTCCACACCACCACCTCAGAAATCTAGGGCGAGAGATCTTCTGAGAAAGCATTATGGCTTGGGAGTTGGTCCACCACCACCGCTTCCAGGAAAAGCTGCAGTCGATCCCATGAATCCGGGTTAGCAAACTCGAGTTTTCAACCACCTTTTGATGACATTCACGTCCAGATTCCACCGCTTTTGACGCAAAGTCATACTATGACCAACTAATTACCACGTCATCTCTTCTCAATTTGTTAAAGAGGGAAAACGAACTGATTTCAGGTATGTAATGTCTTCAAGCCATGCTCTTGTGCTCAACGTTGCTATCAAGAAATACGAGAACTCGACAGCGAAAGGCAGTCCCTTGTATACAACCATCATCATGAACTCATTGCAGCGAGCGACACTATCGGCGCAGTTGGTCATTTATACCATCTACTCAAAGATCTTGCTTATGTGTGTCATAGATGAAGACTAGGGCTGAAAGTCTGGATGCAGACCTTGACCTTCTCAAGGCGGCCTTTTCGGAAATTTCACGGATATCCTCTGAAGTTGCAATAGAAGCTTCTGAATCACTCAGCTCATGATCGTTACTACTTAATTGATATATAATTATCACGTCGTACAGTATGGATGAAGTCATTAACAGGATGATACTTTCTAGCAATCAATATGGATTCGGTGCCCATAATTCCACCTGCCAATTGGATCCTCCTCGATGCACAATCCTCGTTATAAACAACTCCACTCCCAAAATGCCTCTCTCCTGCTTCGTGCCTATTGCCCATTTCTCATATCCAGGATCAATAGGAACCCTGCACCGATGGATCTCGTATGTGTAGTCCAAGATGGCATTGGCGAGCACCGTGAGGAACAACTCCCGCGTGATTTTTCCTGCTTGGGTCTTGATCCTCTTCCTGAAGGGCTCAGCACTATACCCTGGCCACTGTTCGGTGCGTTGATTAAACTCATGCGGTCGAGGCCTCACAAATTTCCAAAGGCTTACCAGAATCCACAATTTAATCTCCCGATCGCCTGTAATGTCGAAAATTGCATCCTGCGCTCCCTGGATCAATGGTGCATGGTGGCTATGGACTACCTTTCCAACCCGCACCCCAAGTTCTGGCATACCGTCGATCTTAAAATCAACGGGCGGGTACCGCGGGCCATAACGCCATTTCCTGTCCATCTCGTCAAGGTACTCCATTTGAGGAATCATAACATGATTTGTCGGCCCACTCGGAGGGGGCGCTAGCGTGTTCGTCACCCGCTGTCCTTGGAATAGGTCTTGACTACTACATTGCCGTGCGCTTCGGCTTGCAGCTGCCAAAAGCAAGGTTTGCGAATTTCTGCGCGTACCGCTTGGTGACTGTGTAGCGTCATGTTGAGAGACGGGATACGGATTTCCATTGACACGCGTCTTATAGATGGACTGCAGTTACAAGGTCAATCAAGGAGTACCTTTGGAGAAACAAGATATAACGGACCCCTGTACTTTTCTTCCTTGGACTGGCGCCCTGCGCGCCCGTATAATCCAAGGCCCCCGCCAGCGAGGAGTATGATGTGATTGGCATCGTCGGTTGTTGAATGACCGGGCGCAAGACATTCGAGGGCACCTCGTAAGGCTGATGATGCTGTGAGTAGTGGCTGTACAGTTGCTGATCATAAGAGACCGGTTGTTGAGGAGCCCACTGTTGGTACTGGGATGCGTAGACGTGTGCCATTATCTGGGATCGGATGGCGGGACAGCAACTTCATAGTGGTATTTAAATCGCTTGAAAATCAATAGTGGCCAACCGCTTTGCTCGAATTCTCATTGTTGACTAAAGCCACTATCATGGCCAAGTAGCAGGCCACAACGAAATGGCCAGGTCTTGCCGCTTTGTAATGCGCAATCGGCGATGAAGGAAAAGACAGACAAAGCTGTGCTTGGGCGCATTGCCTGAAAATGGAAATCAATGCACCCTTTCAATTTCACCTGTGACAACCTCGTATATTGTGCTAGACGATGTCTAGGAGGCACAGTGATATAGGAAATGCAGTTTCACATTGTCAGGTTTTAAAGGTAGATTGAACTATTGAAACACAGAATAATAACCATAGAATAACGCATCAACGGATGAGAATCATCCACGCCAAAACAAAGTAGAATAAGCTATGATACGATCGTCAGTGAGACCAGATTTGATCATGAAGATATTTCACTAACAGCAGTGGGTATACAGCAAGTAATATTCTTTGCGGCTCAATTTTGGTGCCGTCGAGGAAGTTAACAGAAGCTAGTTTTTGGATGAGAGGATGGGAAGAAAAGCACCACATGCAAACACGTACCCCATATACACCAAGCCCAGCAAAGAAGGGCAACAGGTGCCCTGACATATATTACATGGACAAAACATGAAACGAGAGCAGCAATGTCCAAGGGAGCTATGCAATAACCAAGAACGCAGAGTCCCTGGAAAAACGAACTATGCCATTCGGGTCAGAAACTGCGAACCATCTGGGGCATGTCACGTACACTCTACCACCCAAAAGCTATACCGAAACAGGAGTTGAAAACAGAGCATGGTCATAGTTGAAGAGAGGAATACCTTGGCTTGCACGGTAACCGTCAATGACCCAAGAGAACAGATGGCAATTACACTGGTAAATGCACTCAGAGCTTGTTTCGCAGGGGCCTGGGTACAATTTAGCCTAGACACCAATCAAGAAATTGCCCAAAGCTTACGTTGATACTGAGCATTATTCCGAGCGCAAGACACAAAATTAAAGGTCCCCAAAGATCCCAGTCACTGTTGATTGTCGGCCCAGTTTCTATCAACAAAAAGAGAGTACTTATACGTACCGAAGCACTTCACGGCCACTTGCTCTACGTGGATAGAGAACTTGAACAAGCTTAGAATATATAGAGAAAAGGTCGCGAGCCTAGATATGAGCGTCATAAGAATTCGTCGTTGGAATGTGTTGCCAAACCCACTATCGTTGTTGTTACAGGTTCGTCAAGTGTATCTACGCCAGAGTATCTGAGAGAGAAGAGTCAAATTGAACTTTGGACTAGGTGTTGTGCGTATGAACATACCGCGTCTCGACTCGCACCCCTCCAACTGTCTGCCTCGAGGGTCGCGCAGCACCAGTGGCCGAACTCCCGATGTTTCCAGACAAACCAGCATCTCCATTCTCGTTTGATGGCGGAGCTAGCTGCTCTGGCTCACGCGCTCGTCCTTTACCTTTATCGACGGGGGTTGTCAGACCAGGGTGTGTGAAGCCAGGAATGTCATCATCGTTCAGGTCGTCGTCGTCATCTGCAAAAAAAAATCAGAAGATAAATCTGATGTTGTTCAAGTACATACACACCTGCTTGTATAAATTGTGAATTGCTTGTGAGAGGAGTATTTATTCTAGCAGAGTGCATTGCCATGGTTCGTTTTGTTGTTCAAAGTCTTTGCCACGGAGACGGCAGCGAGCGCGAACTCTTAGTCTATGCGTGTCAAGAGGTCACGCTTTTGGCGGAGTTGGAATCTTTCCCAATTGAGACGACTGACGCGTCCTTGTCCTCAACACATTCTTAGCTCTATCGTTCGTCATGGTGCGCTTCATCGTTATGTTGGTGTTCTTCATCTTAATCTTTCTAGGGAAACACGCCATCAGGTCCGCCTCAAGAAGGAGGCCCGAACCAAAATAAAGACAAGAAGGATGCCCAACCACAGAAAAAGAAATGGGAGCCACCACTACCAACTCATGTCGGTAAGAAGAAGAGACGCGGTCCCTCTGCTGCGTCAAAACTTCCAGCTGTATATCCAACGACGCGGTGTCGTCTCAAGCTTTTAAAGATGGAACGTATAAAAGATTATCTGTTGTTGGAGGAAGAGTTTGTGCAGAATCAGGAGCGCTTGAAGCCAGAGGCGACGCGGGAGGAAAAGAATGAGGAGGATAGGTCAAGGGTAGATGATTTACGCGGAAGTCCAATGGCTGTCGGCACCCTGGAGGAGATCGTTGATGACGACCATGCTATTATCAGCACTGCATCCGGTCCAGAATCCTACGTCTCAATCATGTCATACGTCGACAAAGACCTATTGGAGCCCGGTTGTCAGGTTTTGCTGCACCACAAGACGCAGTCTATTGTCGGTGTACTGCAGGACGATGCTGATCCTCTCGTCAGCATCATGAAGCTCGACAAAGCTCCCACAGAGAGTTATGCCGACATTGGTGGTCTAGAATCCCAAATTCAAGAGATAAAGGCAAGTTTTACCATCATGATATAGCTATACTCATACTCATGGTCTATCAGGAGTCCGTAGAACTTCCGCTTACGCATCCAGAACTCTACGAAGAAATGGGCATCAAACCCCCGAAAGGTGTCATTCTTTACGGCGTACCAGGAACAGGAAAGACATTGCTTGCCAAAGCTGTGGCCAATCAGACTTCTGCTACCTTCCTTCGCGTTGTGGGCTCTGAACTCATTCAGAAGTATCTGGGTGATGGTCCAAAACTTGTTCGTGAACTGTTCCGTGTTGCAGAGGAGCATGCACCCAGCATCGTTTTTATAGACGAGATTGATGCCATCGGTACAAAAAGGTGAGTCTCGTTCCTATATCTAATGTGATATTTGTGTTGAGTAAACTCCAGGTACGACTCGACCTCGGGTGGCGAACGAGAAATTCAAAGGACGATGTTGGAATTGCTCAACCAATTGGACGGCTTCGACACTCGGGGTGATGTCAAGGTCATTATGGCTACAAATAGAATAGAAACGCTGGATCCTGCCCTCATTCGTCCTGGTCGCATCGACCGAAAAATCGAGTTCCCATTACCAGACATCAAAACGAAACGACATATCTTCAGGTATGTGTATTATCCTGTCTTACTCTGGAAAATCTATGCTAAAGCTTGATAGGCTACATACTTCGAGAATGAGTCTCAGCGAGGACGTTGATCTGGAAGAATTTGTTACTATGAAAGATGATTTGTCCGGTGCCGATATCAAGGCCGTCTGCACGGAGGCCGGGCTCCTTGCATTGCGAGAAAGGCGAATGCGGGTTACGAAGGCCGACTTTACAACGGCCAGAGAAAAGGCAAGTCGGCGTAACTCCTTTCAAGTCTGTCAACTGTATTCATATCTCTTTCTTCACAGGTCTTGTATAGGAAGAATGAGGGTACACCCGAAGGGTTATACTTGTAGTTTCCGGATGTCATTCGTTCAGCTATTTTATTTCATACTTTCTTTACTTCTTTCCAGGCTGGAGACAATTTCAATGTAAGCCAAACATCCTGCCGCTCAACATGGGTTCCGTGGTCCGTTTAAGGAAACGTCTGGCTATTAATACAATTTGATGATGCAACCACAATGTACATCGCATCGCCTCATCTAGGTATTCTGATGAAATATTTCATATGAAATGCTGCTGACCAGCATTCGTTCGTAGACAGGATGATTACTCCTGGTTACGCGCACGTCTTGCTCGGCTGCTGATTCTTATTACGCAGGTTCGACGGCCTGTTTGGCCCGGGGCCGATCGAAATAGAAAAATCGAAAGGAGTCAAACAACTTCAGAGAAAAGGAAAACATGTAACACTGTCTCCTGTAACTGCTTCAGAACCGCTTTATGGCTAGCTAGGTACGGAATGGAACTCGAACTGAGCTGCACCATCGGTTATCATGACATATGTTACATGTAACTTCCCGACTTCATCTGTTCGAGTTTGCTCCACATCAAGGACTGCGCCTCACCACTGCCTCCCCCTCCACACATCGCATCAGATTCGCGTCCCTGGATACTTACATATCGTTTGTCCTCCCCATCTGGATGCATAGGTAGGCGTTTTTATGCCTATCATGTGAAACGGGACTAGCAAAGTGGGGAAGGAAAAGGTATAAATACTCTCGCTGCAATACCAAGATCCTCATCACCTCCAGTCACCAATTCAGCTCATTCTCATTGACTCAGTCACTGCTTGACAATGAAGTTCGCCATCCCCGCTGCTATTCTTTCCCTCGCTGGCCTTGTCGCATCGACTGTTGTCCCTAGGTCGTGTGCGCAGGCTCAGCGATTTGGTGATTTGAGCATTTCACCTAGCACTGTCAACCCTGGTGACGTATGTTTTTTCCTGATGACCTCCAAGAACACGTACTTATCTTGATGATCTCTGTACAGGAACTCAGCATTAACGTTGACTTCAACTGTGCTGTGTCTTACTTCGGTATAATCCCTGTATACATGGACTACAGTATTTCAGTCCCTGTTGCCGTCAACAACGGTCACGAACCCAACATTGTCCTTGCTCGCCATAACTGGACCAGTGGCTCGACGTCCGATAATTTCACAGTGCAGGTGAGCCTTCGAATACTCTTGACCAGCTCCAGTTCTAATTAACCCTTTTCTCAGATTCCTTACGCGTACTACTTCGCCAACGCAGGCTACGAGATCACCCTCACTATCACCTATCCTGTAGCTGGAACTGACGGCTCTCAATATTTGGTCCAGGGCGGCACCGAAGCCCCCATTACCATTAATGTGGCTTCATCTTAAGAGGACAAGGGTGGAGGTCAATGTGTTGGAGTCACTTCAAATGGAATATTCTCCGTCACGCATCTCAAGTATTAATTGCCCGAGCGCTCCTTTGAGCTTGAAACATTCGTTGTGCGGACTACTACATAATAAATATTAATTATCTACATATACCCATAGACAATGCATTATCTTCGCGTTGGACTTTTCAATTTTGACCGATAGAAGTTTCCAGAGACGATATTCAACAAATTGGCAAGTAGATGATACGTGTACCGACACTTAATGCATTGAAGTACTTTGGAAGAACAATACGAATCTGAGAAGATCTCGGAAGCATACCAATCGCTAAACGGAGAGACTGGTGTGATTGCAGGTGCATCAAGAATTTTATGCAGCTAGTATAACAATGCATATGTAACGATCTCCACGCAAGACTGCCAAGGTCGAACGAAAAGATTGTCAATCAGGTGGGGCGCCCCCAAAACCTCTAAAAAGGCCTACAAAAGTGCGACGGAAAGTTTACGTTGTGGTAATAATGTTGTACTAGACGAGATGTGAATGCTATCAGTTCGGAAGAATGATCGAGTCAAAGTCTGTAAGTATAGCTGGGGCGCAGACCGAGTTTGGTAAAGACGCTTAATTGTTGATCCCACATGGCATATAGATTTTGCAGATAAAAGTTGCCGTGCAAACGTTAGGAGGCATGTGAAGTGAAAACTTGAAGATGAACGAGAATATATCCCGAAGTTCATTGAACAGGTGGATTGCAGACGGCTAAACAAGCCCAACCAGTGTCTCGGCAAGGAAAACTGTGATTTTGGGATCGGAATTGACATTATCTTTTTGCCAAGATGAACGATGTCGACAATTGTACAGCCATATGTAGGGCCTTGATCATGAGCGAAGACATCGGACGGAAACCTAAGCGCATAAAATCGATAAGACGAAGGAAAGCGAGGCAAAGGTGAGTTGAGTATTCAAGAACGTGTCTCATGTCTGAAAGTAGACGAGGAGGAGGTCGATAGACATTGTGGACAATAGAGCCGTTGAGCTGAATTTGGCATGAAGGGAATCGATGGCCGTGGCCGTGATTTGTTGATCCAAATGTCGAAATCACACCAACACGTTCTTCAGCAGTCCCTGAAGCCCTAAAGCCTCTTCAATGGAGCAAAAACATACAGTAAATCGGCCACAGTGAAGACGGTGCTAACAAGTGTAACCAAGCCAAGCATCGTGCAGCACAACGACGGGAAGAACGAACAAAGACGCCGAAAATGGGCAAGACGGAGAAACATCGTGCCTGTCCCTGCTTCCGCTTGTGACGCAATCGGACTTGAATCAAACCAAAATTACTGAGCAGTAGGGGTTGCCCACGACGTCGTCTCGAGGCGCTAAAATGTCTTTAATTCATTACCTCTGATCCCTCTCGTCTGGCCCTTAACTATGCCCAGGTTAGTAGGACGCTCCTCGTCGTCCATGGCGTCCTTGCGCCTCACATTGCGCTCTGTTGTCTCCAAGCCTTGCGTTCTAGCACGTCTCGCCAGCTGTCTAGACTGGTCTTCGTTTCATGCTCTCCTCTGCACTTGTAAGGCTACCCGCCGACTCTTTGACGACCCTGCATTGCGCGCTCTCATCTTGGCCCGTTATGTACCAGGTTTCGACGCCTTTCGAGACTATGCAGTTAAACATGACAGCCCTCTTACAATCGATCTTCGTCATCTCCATCTCTTTCGTGAGTATTTCTCATGTTTTGCCTCTATCTTTTTATTTTGATTTGATCTGATGGAAGTTCAGTCGTCTCCCAAAGTGTACCAGTCCACCTATACCCCACCCATGCACTTCGCTCAGTGTTCGCTCTGGTTCCCCATATCGATGATTCCGAGCCCTTAGCGGCGTTAGCACAAGCGCACTCTCGCTTTGTTCTCCTCTTGCAATCCCTGGTCTACTCCTCTCAAAACATCACAATTCCTCACGAGCCCCTTCCTCCATTTCTTCCCGAGAAACTTGCGCCCCCCGTTCCTGAACTCACTTCCCCAGGCCCCCTCTCCTACAAGGCTTCGGTGCCTCCGCCGCCACGTCTCAACCGTGTGCCCCTTTCTAAACCGAAACTCAGGTTTTTCTCTGAGTCCAGTAGACAGCTGAGTATCAACCTTTTCAGGTCACCTTCTTCAACACCTTTTCCTTCCCCTGTCTCAGACCCATATGCTATCAGAGCGTATAGTTCTACTTGGAGACGAACCATACCCTACAAGTACTCCTCAGGAGCCAGTTCCCAGTCTGAATCGGACAACGAATTAGTCCCTCCTCGTAGGCACTATGTTTCCAGTCGAGGCACATCCACAACCGATTCCCAAACATCCCTTTCCCGCAGCACCACTCCAACGCCACCTACTTCCCATACGAGCTCAAGTCCTAGTCCCCCTCCTTCTCGTATCCGTCTATCCCTCTCACCCCTCTCCGCCCTTTCGCCATACGATTTTACTCATGCGGTCTCACCTGTGCGTGCACCAGTTCTGCGAACGTATGTCCCTTGTGCGAATCCGGTGCCTCATCCCCAAACCATCGGCCGCTGTGAAGAGCAGCTGATCAGTGCTGATCTCTGGTCGCACCTCTCGGTCGGCGATATTGTCGTCAACTTAGGTCACGTCCCTTTAGCCAACGAATCAGGGAAGTCCACTGGATCTTCAGAAAAATCTCGCCACACGTCCTTACACCGGTCCCAATCGGCACCCCAACCTGCAATCCATTGGCTTATGTTCAACGGTTCATTCCTCGTTCCCTTTTCCCCGCAGCCAGGCAAACCGATTCCAGTCCAAGATCCGCTTTTGCTGCCCTCTCCATTCTACTTTACTCACATTCTTCCGCGACTCGCGAATCCCACTTTCACTTTGCGACGCATGCCACGCTTCTTAACTGTGATCCCCGCTCCGCATTCTAACGGCACCACTTATGAACGCGCTACCGAACCTGAGGAGGGAGATATTCCAATGAGACTCGTCTACCTTCCTGCACGTGTAACAACAACCCACGGAAGTGGAGTCGCAATTGTGAGGAGATACAAGTGGCTTGCAAGGGTTTACGTGGATGCTCCGCGAGCTGAAGAACCAGAGGTTGGCCAGGGTTGGCAAGGAGAGTGGATTCTGGAGGGAGATGGCACGAAAGAGGGTAGGGAGACTTTGTTGGATTGGCTTCTGGGCCGAGGACGCTTGCAGGCACGTCCAGAAGGGAAAGGAAAAGAAAGGGAAAGTGATGATAAAGAGGTTGAATGGGATTGGGAGCTTGTACGGGAGAGGTGTCGCAAAGGAAGGATGTGGTTCAAGTGAGGCTTTTCGTTGAGACTCTTATGTTTCCATCTCACTATGATATGCCCAGGCTAATCAGCACACGGAAATATGAAGATGATGTAGACGCACCGAGTGCTGAAGGTCTATCACTTTCCTCACTCGGTCTCAACGTGAACGATTACTTTCGCAATAAGGATACCATCACAAACGAACTCTGAACGAACGTTTTTCCAAGGAACAACCGATTACCCCTTCACTAGATTATATCTCTGCATATTCTGTAGTTGACTTATTATAGGTCTTCATACACCCTTCCAAAGGTTTCTCGCGATTCATTCACTCATTCAAAACAACGGACACCCAGGCGATCAGTGATGATCTAGATTTTCGTTACATAGTTATATTTAGATGAACCCTCGCTTCTTGCTGTACTATACTTCTTTTGCTTGATATGGTTGTCGCTATCTCTGCGTATTTGACAAGACTTGGTCTGACTCTGAGCCAATTTCTGAGGTGGACCAGGTAATCGTGAGAAAAAATGATACATTATGTAATCACACGCTGCTCTGCTTGGACAGACTCCGTACTTGTAATAATTTCCAAGACTACTTTTCACTGTCTGACATGGTAAGAACACGATCCTATGGAACGGAACTCGATTTTCAATGTCTTTGCTTAGCCTCGCGACGCAGAACGTGACCTCGAACGCGAAGTCTTTGGTGGTTCTCAATCTGAACTCTCTTCCGACGATGAAGGTAGGTTTCTGTGCCCATTGTCTGCTATTGACTCCTGCAAGTTCGTAGATATCGCACTGAAGTTGAAGCCCAAGAAATCCCAGAAACTCCGAGTAGAGGAGCCATCGTCACGACAAGATGCATATGAGTCTTCTGCGGACAGTGAAGATGATTACCAGGAGGAGCACTCCAGACCTTCACAAACCAAGCGCCCCTCCGCAAGGAGACGATCTTCATCTGATGGAAAACCTGTAGCTCGTAAGCGGAAGAGAAGGGAGCAACCACCCGAAATTGACCTGAATGAGCTGCCTCCAGAACAAGGTCAGTTTTGAGCCGCTTTACAACATACAACTTTGCTCATAATAGATTAGCAAGCAAAATTCGGCTGGACATGAAAATAGAAGAAATTTTGAAGCCCAAGAAATCTGCTCGCCGAAGCAAGAAGAAAGCTAACGAGGAAGTATTGGATAGTTTTGCAGACAATGAGGTGGCCCGTTTACGAGAATCCATGAATAACGCTGCAGAAGAGGATTTACGCTCGAACATTGAAAAAGTGCCTGCTCTTGCAAAACTCAAGCTTCTGCCGGAAGCCATGGAGACACTTCAAAAGTACGTTATGAGGTCTACAGTCCTATGATCATTGCGTATTTAGTTTTCATCATAGGGCGTCCCTCGCTCAGTCAATGATCGACAACAACCTTCTCGAAGCAGTCAGGCGCTGGCTAGAACCCCTTCCGGACCGCTCATTACCTGCCCTTAATATTCAACGCGAATTCTTCACCATGCTTCCCAAGATGGAGTTCATCGACAGTGCTGTCCTAAGGGAATCTGGATTAGGAAAAATAATTCTTTTCTACACGAAGTGCAAACGAGTGACTCCGGACATTGCAAAAGTGGCTAGGGAACTTCTTAGCATTTGGAGTCGACCAATCATCAAACGATCCGCGTCATATCGAGACAGAGTTGTACCCGTAGCGCTGGATCTCGGTGAGGAAGGAGGGCAGCCTCCAGTTAGAGGGGAGAAGTTACAAGCGATCATGGCGAGAGCTAAAGAGAGCGAGAAACATCGGGTACGAAAGAATGCAGTTTCTATCCCGCAAAGCGAGTTCGGCAGCTACACCGTCGCGCCGCGATCAGGCGTTGGCATGGGACGTGGAAGTGCAAGTGTGGACGAGGATGTTGAAAGGAGGAGGAGACAGATGGATCGCTTGAGGCAGTTCAATAAACGATCCGCTGGCCCCAAGTGAACGATACGTTTCCTTCTTGCGTCTATTGTACATTTCTATATTCTTGCTTTATTAACTCACTTTTATCTGCTAGTTGTACTTCAAATGTCACTTCTTTTGATTCATTTTGAACAATTGCCACACCATTTCAAGAGCATGGCCCTCACCCTATTGTGTTGATTCATATTGTCTCCGATCCAGGATATCCTGGCGAACCCTCCTCACCATTCTAGACCGTGATCCTCGCCCTGCACCCTGACAGTGAAAGCCAGCACCCCTCGTACAATCAATCAGCCGTGGCTCGGACATAAGCCATGCAACGCAATGGCCACTGGATCTTGTTTTCATGGTTTTCCTATCAACTACAATATGGACTGGGCTTTCTTTCATCTCAAACTCGTCAAATTGGAACCACCCTTGACTAGTGACTTCTGTGAGCCTCATTTCATTCTAGCACAGTTCTCTCGTGACCGCTCCTCCGACAGGTCAAATATAATTACCCATTCCATCACCACCTACAACATTCTTCACGATCCAGCGCGCTGTTTAAGAGGGTTGCCGTTCTACAAATGAGGAATAAGGCGTGTTTCCGTCATATGCATCTTCCTTTCCCTGCTGTTGGAAGTAGCAGATGCTTTATGGTCAGTCATTAACCTCTCCAGCATCGCAGTCTCGATGTGATCTTCAAAGTCCTTGTGCTGCACCCGTCTTCTCCAAACTCCGAGTCTCAAAGCTTACGCAGTCTTCCGAGGCTACTTTCCATGCACGACGCGTGCAGGCTTATTGAGTGCTTCTCATCTTCTTGATTATATACTTGGATTCTGATACCTGCATATCCTATATCTAGAAGTGAAATGACCTGGTCGACGTCATTGAGGGCCTGTGGTGTGATCACGACTTTGCCCACGGAGCACTAATCGTTGTATTCGTTGCTGTGCACGTAATGACCGTTTGAATATCCTTTCTAGGTTACGAGTGAAGTTTCCTTTTCCACTCGCTGCTCTTTCTTGTGCTGAACCCCATGCAAGTCCGAATCTAGGTTGTTTCAGTGTTTTATGCTAGCGCCATGGACTTAGTTTTCTACATGCTGACCTCTCAGCTTTCACATCGGATGGTTCAAGACATGGAGGACATACAGACACCACATCGGCATGATCGTTTCCACTGATTTCCGTCGCAACTCTGTTTCTTTTCCGAACTTGCCAAACGAAAAGAAAACGTTCGATCTCGGGTCCTAATGTCGTGTTGACAAGGACTGATTGGTAGCAATTCAATATGCTTCGAATTCCTTACGGTGTGCAGTGTTGCCTTTGAACTGTTTTACTTATTTGCTTATCACTCGTGTACAGACGTGAACAGACGTCGAAGTGATGAACATTCCAATGTCAACGTTAAGGTTTTGAACATTCTGGCATCTAAGTTCCTACAACAGATGATGATGATGATGATGTGACTCGTCAAGGAGACGCCTACGACCCTCTATGCATTGCAAGTATGCTCCGCTACATTCGCTGGTACGATAGGTACACACTTCTTAGGAGATCTTTGAGTTGGGGTCCTGGTTGGGGTTCTTGTTCTGCCCCAACTTGTCCAATATCTGCTTTGATGTTTCTGATGTGATTAATGTGATATGTATAACAAGAAATGAGCGGAGATGTATATCGTTATCCCCGAAATTGAAATTACTACATACATGAAGTACTGGGTCAAGTTTTGAGTGTCTTTGAGGATAAATATATATGTACAAGTAAGCAATCATTTGAGGTGATAAGGTGATAATAACCATAGTGTCGATCCCTGACAAGATAGGAGCTTCGAATTCTTTTGAATGTGGCGGTTAAAATAACCAAATGGGGTGATCAGCACGATGCAGGGCACGTTGTAGGCACACGGGATCGGAGTTTGTAATTAGATCAGAATTCGCCACACATAACACGTTTCTAATCTTTCCCTCATTTCCCAACTTTTACCTTTTCCTTCCCTCCAAATGCACGTAAGGAGTCACAATTCCTCCTTCAACCTTCCTCTTCTCCCCATCGTCGTCACTAACCCTTCCTCATCGTCCTCCACGTCGTCCCCGCGTACTCCAAGAACTCCATCCGCGTCCTCAAACACCCTCTTTACCTCGAACACTTCCAATAGAAACAGCACTGACAGTTGGAATAGCTCAAGTACTCAGGATGAACTAGTATTCGACTGGAAACCAGAGCAACTCAGGCTTTTGGCAAGGGTTAGTCCAGTTCCTTCCCAACGCAATACATCTTTTCTTTACGCGTCTTTTTTCAGACTCTGGATGCCCTGCCTCCTCAACTGGTCACCCCGTTCAATGGTCCTATTCCTCCCTCTAATCTCTTGGACAAAATTGCTCGTGGAGTTGCTCAGGCAAAAGGGCCCATCGAGTGGCCTCATTCTCTACGTGCAACACGCGTCAAACTCATAGAGCTCTCTCGTGCCCGTGCAAAGGAGGAAAAAAATCAACAGACCAATCGTTGCTCCGATGTTGACATGGAAAATTCAAACGACTCGCGTTTTCCCGATCTTACCGGTAAATCCACTCATAAGAAGCGGCCATTGTACAAACAGTCAAGCATGGACTTTATGTCTAATGCTGACCTAAAAAACGATGAGATGTAGGTTCAAACTGTCTCTTCCTTTTTCTCGCTGACTCCTGAGCAGCATAGCAGACCCAATGCAGCAACATGAACGCCGTATCTCCAAATCCGGCTTCCATCCCTATGCCGTTCCCCTCTCGCGAACCCGTTTGCAATTGGCTTCTCCTGCCTGCTCTGCGAACTTCTCCAGCGTCGGTGGCTCCACACCCAGTTCTTCCACGCTCAACACCCTGTCTTCTTTTTCGTCGGCGAATCACGTCCTCCGTCGCACTTCCTCTAACCTGTCTACTACATCTGCTTCTTCGCTTTCCCTGAGCAACTGTACTGATCCCCGAGTCCAGCGCGTCCGCAAATCGGAGTCCTTTTACAAGGACATTAGACTCGCACCCTCTACTCACAAGGAAAACATGGATTCATCTCCTCTTGCTGGAGTCAAACGTGCACCTTCCTTTGGAGCCTTAGCTCAGGAAGCACGACGTGATCGTCAGATCCTCGTCAACTCAGAGGAAAACAAAGATCATTCAGCTTACCCATCATCCGACGAGGAAGAAAAATTCCGTACCAGAGGAGCAAAGAAATTGAAAATCAAGGATACTTGTACAGGAAACGTAGCTCTTCCTCCTAACACCCCCTCTCCGAGTGTGTCTCCTAAAAAGACGCGCGTTACGAAGGTGCTGCCCATTACTGCACCCCCCTGTCTGTCCCAGTACAAGACCCTTCCGATAGTCTCTCCAAAGTCGCCTACACCGAAGCCGAAGAAGGGGCGAGGGATCTCTAACGACTTGGCCCCTGCAAACCTTCCGGCGAACACCGAGGGCAAATCCGCTGTCACCACAAAGGAGGGAGTCCGAAAACCAAGAGGGGTCCCAATGTCGCTCAAGCGCAATCCGAGCATGTTTGGTGCGGAACTTCCTCATTTGGCGTCGACGATGTCTTCTGCCGGGCCCGAACTGTGCGGAGTTGGGACCTCAACGGTAAGGATGGCTCCTGAATTCTCGCCCTTGGCGACGCGTACCCAGATGCAGGCACTTCCCTCCCCGAAACCGGCGCCCCTTTTGCTGTCTCCGGCGTTGCAGAGACCAAAGACACTCAGGAGAGTTCACCGCGTCGCTCTTGGGAGGAGGATCTCGTTTGAGAGTTTGCAGGTACCTGGGGAGGACGCTGATGCGGAGGGAGAGGAAGAGGTTAAGTCGACTCTGAACGTGCGACGGGAACGTCACAGCATTAGGCCAAGGGAGGTTGCTGGACAGCTGGGAAGCGCGTTTCAATTGCAGTGAACCCTGCGATTGCCAATCTTCGAACATCCGGAATTCTTTTTTTCTTTTTTCTTTCTTGGAGAAACTGGTTCTGTCGTGGAGGAATACTGGTCCTTTCTTTCTTTTTTAGGAGAAATTGGAGAATTCGGAGGCCCAACACCCTGCTTAAATCTTCCAAGCTCATCTCAAAAATTTTTTCTTCTTGCTGCTGTAATCTTCTTCCGTTCTTCGCTCCCCCGTTCCTTCTCAAAACGCTTGTAACATCTACCAATTACTCATACACCAACTGGTTACGCTCAACCGGTGTTGGCCGTCAACACACTAACCAATTTCCGACATCTTCATTCATGCCATCACCAACAACACCACACTCATCTGCCCTGGTGCCTCGCTCAAAATGGGAAATTTAATTTGCGCCCTCATCGTTCCACGTGGTTACCGTGTCCTATAATAGGTTATGTGGCAACTTGTGCAACGGCTAGCGACGGCAAGAAATCAGTGCACCTCCCCGATCATTACGTCGACCCTTGAGAAACCACCATCACTCACTAGTCCCACTCTGTATCTCCATTCTTTTATGGTTCTCGATCTCGAAACTGCGGTCACTTAACCTTTCCGTGCTTCCCTTTTCTGTTCTGTACTTCTCGATATACTTACCGTCACTCTCATTGCATCACTGGCATAGGTACACACACATTCTCTACTGAGGTTTATTTTTTCATCTTTCCCATGCTCATATCGTTCATTATTCATTGTGCATTTCTCATCACTCTGCCTTCCGTCTCCGTCTTCCTCTCTCTGAAATCCCTACCGTCGTTTCATGACCTACCACTCTCATTTCATCTCCATCGTATTTTCGAATCACCCCCAACGCTCATTATCTTTCTTTGACTGCCTCCCCTTCATACGTCGTTTCCCCTCTCACCTCGCATCAATTCACTTTCCTCGGACCCTATCTCAAAGACTCAATTCTCGGAAATATGTTCGTCGGGACGAGCGTGTAATAATACCACTCAAACCACTGACCTTTCACACCATCCATCTTTTGCCTCCATCTTCCAATTTCTCGGAACTACCACGATATTGCACTCCTTCCATCGTTTCAATTTTTTTTTCCTTCTACGAATTGAATTCATCATCCACGACTATCGAGATTGTCTGTACAGCACATTTTGGTCCGTTCTCTTTCTCTCCAAACGTTCTCCATTTCTTCCGATCCTTGCGTCCTTTTCATATCCCGTATCGTCTGCTCGCGGTCAGCCGATATCTGCATCTTTTTTTCTGAAATCCACATTTGTGATTCTCTTTCAGTTGTATTACTTGTCATTGCAGTCTGCCTACCAATATATTTGTACTCATTGCTCAGCCAAATACAACTGCCGACTTATCAGCTTTTTTTTTCGAATGCGTGTTGAGTATCAATCAGAAGATTTCGGAGATTTTCAAAGTCAGGACGTCAGATGTAGGTTTTTTTTAAGTATTTGAAGCGCAGCGAGAGCGGAAATCAAGTTGATATGTTCCACAGAAGTTAAGAGATGTCCATCCTTTTCTCCTCATGTCAGTGAAAATGACAATGCTTCGCACGTTTGGTTGTACCCGAAGAGGTCGCATGGGTCCCTGTTTCCTTTAGAACCGTCTATAAGCTCGAGAATAGCGGAGAAACCCTTGTAGAAAAGCAAGCATGAAATTCTTTCGTGACGTGAGGCATGAACACCGAAGGCAAATGTCTTTCACTGTCATTGATCGACAAACGAAGATTCTACTTGTCCCAGTTGCGGGTCGCAACATCGGAAGGGATTCGACTAGCATGAGGAATTATGTATTAAGTTTGTGCACTCGGATGATTTGGTACAAGCACGACAACCCTATCAGACCTGCTTCATCAGTACCCAGAACGAAGTTATTCTCGGAAGCACGCACTAGGGACTTTGAACGACAAAATTCAGGAGATGACTCCCTACGCTGACTCTGCCTCTAGTGCAGCCCGTTTTGCCTGAATTACTGCGAGTTGTTTTTGCCGCGATTCCAGAAGTTGCTGGCGTTTTTCTTCAATAAGAACGTCGGCTCTTTGCTCCCATTGATATACCCAGTATCCAACATATCCAAAGAAGCCCATGGAAAGAAGGTGACCGCCTGGGTCTACATGAAGTTCTTAGGATGTAGTTTGACAGTGATTTTGTATGATCAGAACGCACTGTCAAGGATATTTCTCTTCTGAATCATAAGCTGGCCGACCCTGCCTGCGAGCCCAAAGGCAGAAAAGCCGACAATGTTGGCCAAGAGAGGCATTGGACGTTGTAAGTAAAGGATTTGCTTGAACTTTCGGAGTGATTTGGGGAACAACAGGCAGAAGCTTTTGATAAACAAGTGCACATCCTTAGCACAGCCTCGAACGCGATAATAAGATCTTGAATCTTGTCCTTGTTCACGCCACATAACATTTATTCGTCCAATCCTCAATTTTCGCGTGCAAGAACCTTTAAATGTCTGACCAGGAACAAGCGTCTCAGTCTGCTGTAGCGATCAAGCTCCAAACCGCGAAACAGAAGAAAGAAACTGGCGATCAGGCGTTCAAGAATGGGGACGTGAAGGCTGGTGAGTACTGACTCTGACTTACTTTTCTTGAATAAATTTAATTGAACCAAGTGTCGTCCAGCACTGTTCTCGTATCATGAGGTTCTTCCTTCCGTTTGCTTTACCTGTTCAGCGATCTTAATTGTTCAAGTTTAGACGCTCATGTATCTTCTGGGGCTCGACAAGTATTGTTTGCCACAATCTTGTGTTTTCTGGCTTCTTAACTCATTATTCTTAGAAACGCTCTCCAAAGTTTGGGCGTCGGACCTTCGACGACGCCACAAAAAGACAAAGATGGGAAGGATAAAGAAAAGACAGAGGTACGTCACAATCAATGTTATGTTGTAAATATCTTGACCCGACGACCCTTCGTTCCAGGTTGACGACATGATCGAGAAAGTATACGCTAATATGTCCGCTTGCCATATGAAAAATGGCAACTGGCAACGCGTTTTGGACACAGCCGAAAAGGTAGATATTGAACCTCGCCCCTATTAGTTGATATTGACGTTGGGTCAAACCTTTAGGCATTAGCCAAAAACGAGGAAAACTGGAAGGTTCAATTTAGAAAAGCAAAGGCCCTAGGGGAGCAGGGATACTGCGACAAAGGGATTAAGATTCTAGAGGACATCAAGAAGAAGAATCCCACAGGTTAGTGAAGTTCGACCTGAACTGTTTGCCAACTCAATTATGGTGAATGTAGATGCTGCAATCTACGACAGCGAAATTTCGAGACTCAGGGCGATTGATAACGAGAAGGACAAAGCGAACAAAGCGAAACTTAAAGGTGGGTGTTGAGAAAGATGTGTCTGATATGTCAAATTGAGTCAAGTCCAGGCTTCTTAAGCCGAGAGAAGAAAACGAGCAAGACTGTTGACGCGGAAGAGGAAAAACTGGTGCCGATAGAGAAGCCAGCATCCGCAACTATCGAGGAAGTGTCTTAAAGTTGAGGACTTTTGATCTCGTTTTCTTAGTCACACTACTTGTATCATGCTGTATCAATGCTGTATACACCTCGTTTCTCAGTTCTAATTAATTGTGTGTTACTACATGTCATAAGACGGTGAAATGCATTCCTTCTAACTTAATACAGCGACCTCCGTGTTTACGAAAGTTTCGATAGCGAAACCTCCTTCGGGTGCCGTGACAACTCCCGCTTGCTCGAGGACACTAGCAAAATATCAGAGATAAAGCATACGAGCATGGACATCACATTTACCGAAGAGTATCTCTGATGACTTGTTCAGAGACCGTAAGACAGCTCTTGGGATAGGCAACAGTTTTGAGCCATGCCTAAGATTGGCCAAGTATTACACCGTGTATCGCTGGAGAAAGAAAAAGAGACGAGATCTACCTTGACATCTTCCGCCGGGTAACCAAAATGTGTTTCAATAAAGTTCACGTTTGCAGTTTCCCTGCTCTCCTCCGAGTCGAAGGATTTGACGTAGTCGGCCAATCCCTCCAGGAAGCGGCGAACATCGTCAACAGCTGCACGTGTGGGGTGGGCAGCGATAAGCCAGGATGGCCATGGAGTAGGTACAGAACCGATCTAAAAGATTGTATGAAAGAAGTGGGTCGAATGTTATGAGGGGAGTGCATACAAATTTGACCTCCCCTGAGTCTACAAAAGGCTTGGTGGTAAACCATTCCCACATGAACGCACTCGTCGAACCATCATTGACCGAGTCAATCAGACCACGAATATCGTTGTTAACTGGGACAATGTCAAGTCGAGGGAGAAAAGGTTTACTATTTCAGGCAGACTCACTTTTGAATTTTAGATCGTCTGTAGGCCATCCTTGTTGAAGAGCCATTACATATGCCATGGTTTGGGAGCCACTATAGATGTCATTCAGTATAAGATGGATCGACAAACCGAGCATGCTTACCTTCCTTGACGAGAAATTCCAATGGTTGTGCTTTTGAGACTTGATATATCCGAGAAATCAGCATCTCTCCCTGCGATCACAGCCCTAAACTATGATTAAAAGTAGATCCTGAGACGAGAAAGCAACACGACAAGGCGCACCAGTTGAGAGGCGTAGACACAAAACTTCCGACAAGCTTGTAAGCCTTCGAGCCATTCGCGATTCCGGAGATCAATGGATCTGTAAGGGCTCTAATATCCGGATGGAATGAGTCAAAAATGGCATCAATCTAAACCTTGCGCTCACATTGCAACGTCGATCTCATCTTTAGAGAGTCTTGAGATCAACTGGCCCGTCCCGCCTGAAAAATAATGAATGAAATGAAGAGCAAGTTGATAAGTGTGGACTCACTTGGACACTCGACCAACGTAAATGTCTTCCCTTCATCCACAGCTGCAAACTGTAGAAGTGGTGAGGAGAAGTGTTCTCTGACTGCAGAACACCTTAGATTGCGTACAAACGGGCTAAGATTATCATACCGTAGCCGATTCTCAAGGGCATTTCAAAAATTTGGTCTTGTGGATGGAGGTCGAAGAAGGAAGTGTCAATCAGATAAGATACGACAATGATTGATTGATTGGGTGTGATCATGAACACCATCCCTATTTACATTGAATTTTTCATGCATGGGAAGGGAATTGCAAAATACTCAGTATATTCTCAATTTCAAGCTTTGAATCTGGCAATTGAAGGCGTTTATATCCTAACGCTGCAACCTACACGGTACGTCACAGGTCATGTGTATGTGATCTGTCACACTCAACTTGGTCACACACGCATGTCGCACGCCTCCTAATTTTAAACAATGCCATCGACATGGACGATTCACTTAATACGAAAGCTCATCCGATAACGTTGGCATTGCTACAAAACTACTATCCTTATGTCAAAGATTTGCGGACCTATCTATCTGAAATTCTCGGGTCCACAGACGAAACAAACCATCCTTTGCAATGGCAGGCTGAAGTTGCAGACTGCCGAAGCTATGCATCTTTTTTGCTTTCGACATATGTAGCTTACGATGATGGCCACACTCAAACTGCCGACACTACTAGGCCCTCTTTCAAGATATTCACCCCAGCATGCAACATGAGAGAGGTATATAATCCTCCTGCTACAACGGTCATACTCTCAATCGTGTTAGGTCCTAGATCGGGCGCAAGAAAGAATTTTTCGACTCTCAAAGTCCAGGAAACCTCAGAATATCATAACGGCGGGCTACCGACGAGTCAGTCTAGAAACTTTGAATGATTCAGTGACCTAGAAAGTTTTTTTTTCAGACATACAAGGATGGTGATTCAGTAAAGCAAGGAAGCCGCATTGGTATCACCAACTATTTTGTCAATACCATTGTGACAGCTCTTCAGTCACCTGAATGGGAAACACTTCTGCAACGGTCAGTACAGCATGTAATGAGCCAGAGAATGACTAAAAGCTGTTCGTAGTATCGGTGTCGATCCGTTACTTCATCTCCTCAGTGAAACGAATATTTTTGTGTCCCTTCCGAACGAATGCCTTTGTCAGATGACCGGTGTACCCATAGTACATTTAGGACCCAGAATCAGAGATAGCTCAGTCTCTACCAAGAGACGAATCGCAAGCAAGAGATCATGTCCGTTTGGTAATGAACGCCCCACGAAACGGCAAAAAGCATCTATTACAAATGTAGCTTGCGACCCACCTCTAACCATCAGCTCAAAGTAGGAGATCATTTTGTGTCTACTTAAATGGCTCACAACTACTGTGCAGACGCCTCTCGCCTGTGGATGTCAATTTGGGGCGAGTAACATTGTTTTATGCAAGGCCTCAACATCTCCCAAAATCGAATCAAATCATAGCTGGGCTCTCTGGAAAGCGTACGTACTGCATTCTCGACGTTTGTTGTGTTTTCCCCTCAAGAGGCCACAGATATCTTGAATCGGATAAATCCCTCATTTCAACGAGCCGTGAAAGTCGCTCCTGAGAACTACAAGGATCCAGATCCTAAGGAACAACAGCAACATGCTCGACACCTTTCAAAATATATCTTTCCGCGACAATACGGCTTGAATATTCCATTCATAATGTGGAAAAAATCCTCCATGCTTGATCATACGGACAGGGAGGCTGAAATCAAGGTAAGCATCGACCCCTGCACCACTTAACCAACTAAAAGAAATTAGACCTTGGGCACCTGTAAAACACCGAAAAGACTAAAGGATGTCATCCCGTTGCTCGAATCAATGATTTGGAAACATGGAAAGTGTGGTTACCGACCTTTACTTGACAGGATTTGCTTGTCAAAGGTAAGCCTTACTATTCCCCGTTGTTTTGTCTCAACCAAACACATTTCTTAGCTAAAAAATATCGAGGGGAAACAGCTTGATTCAAGTGTCATACTGGTACGTGTTCCAGTCACGGATAACGTCCTTTGCAGAGCTCATTTCTCCGCAGGAATATGTATCAGAACAATCTATTCTTCTTTCTCAAAGACCTCTGAGCAACGGAAACTCCTCCTTTGACTCGACTGGAAATCCAATATTGCCCTTTGAATCAACACAAGCCGAACGCCATGCCAAGTTTAAGCCTAGATTCTCAGATTTCGCCTGCTCCTTCGCCGAGGTAAGTTATAGATGAAATAGGTCCAAACATGGTCTAAACACCAGTCGTAAGGTTTACCGATATGTTGCGCTAGTGACCAGGATCGTTATTCCAAAGGCGTTCTGGGGGAATGAATGTAATTTCAAAGTAATCCTCAAATGTGGGTATTCCTCTTCATATACGAGCTTAGTTTGACCATTACTAGATGTCAAGGAGTTCATTCAATGTCGGCGCTTTGAGACCCTGACTCTTCACCATATCTTACAAGGATTTAGCACTTCAGCTTGTGAATGGCTCACACCACCTGGCGAAGCAAGTCGTCGACAAACTAGAGTATCTGTTTCAGATGGGCTTAAACGTCGAGAACTTTTGGAGGAATTCATCTTTTGGTATTTTGATTCATTTGTGTCCTCCTTATTGAAGGTAAATATCTTAACCATCATACAATGACGTTTTACTCAAGGGACACAAGACCAATTTCTATATCACAGAAACATCAGCATCTCGAAATCGTGTTCTATATTTCCGTCATGACGACTGGGCCGTGATGTGCGCCCCATTGATCGAGCGGTTGTCTTGTCGTACATTTTTGAAAATGACTGATGTTAGTGTAAAATGCAGCAACCCCTCATTTTGGCTGACTTGTTTTCGATAGACCGAAGCGAGCGAGGTACTGCGTCAGAGCAAATTAGGATTCTCGTTTGTACGCCTCCTTCCAAAGGAGACTGGCGTCCGTCCTATTGTAAACCTCGCACGTCGGAAGCCTACGCAGATTGTAGGTTCAATTCTGTTTTTTTTTTTTTGATGCTGTACGCTAATCAAAATCTTCAGAAAGGTTCCCTTGCGGAGCTTTCGATCAACCAAATTCTCCAGGCTGCCTTCCAGATTCTCACCTATGAGAAGGTACAGCATTTCTATCCGATTATAGTATTTGCTCTGATATGGACTGTCCGTGAAGCAAAATCAGCCTTCCCGGTTGGGTGCATCTGTTTTCAGCACAGATGATGTTTACACAAAGTTAAAGGATTACAAGTCCCGTCTTCCTCGAAACCCTGACGGAACTCTGTAAGCCAAACAACAGAGGACTCTTGTACTGCTTATGTATCTGCTCATTTAGACCACACCTTTATTTCGTAAAGGTTGACGTCCAAGCTTGCTTTGACACTATTGAGCAATCTAAACTGTTAGACATACTACGGGAGCTCATCACGGAGGTACACGTTGTTCCGCCGAAATACAACTTACGCTGATCTGGAGAAACAGCATATGTATATGAGGCAGAGGTATGGCCAGGTGCAAATGGCTTCAGGTCAAATCAAGCGGAAGTATGTTGCGAAAGCCATCCCAGGAGGTGGGTCGATTTACGGATCACCTTTTAACAAAAAATATCAAACATTTTTGATTCTTCAGGAGATCATCCCCATTTTTTAACAACAGCTGCCAAGCTTGCGGGTATTCTGCGCAACACAATTTTCTGCGATCAGGTTAGTTCGATCTTTGCGGAGCATTACGACCCTTCTGATTCTGTGCGAAAGGTTGTCTATACTTATGCGCATAAGGATGAAATCCTCTCCCTTCTAGAAGAACACATTACAGAGAACATAGTCAAGGTACTTCCGCTGCTTCAATAGCTGCTGTGCTGCGCCTAATTTCACTAAGATCGGGCCCGACTATTATCGCCAAACAGTCGGCATTCCTCAAGGGTCCATTCTGTCAGCATTGCTGTGCTGTTTCTTCTACGGGGACATGGAAAAGCGCTTTACAAATTTTAGTCATGACGCTGCAAGCGTAAGCTCTGATATCTCCCGGCTAGATTGTGATACTGACCGAAGATCACAGGTTTTGTTACGGCTCATCGATGACTATTTGTTCATCACCACAAACCGGGTCAAGGCAGTTCAGTTCCTTGCGATGATGAATCAAGGTAAACTAGCTGAGCTACCTGTATGGACATCGTTAAACTCCGGCAGGTCATCCTGAATATGGCTGTTTCATTTCTAAAGAGAAGACTTTGACCAACTTCGATCACGATGCGGTCCTTAACGTCGTTGAAGCCAGACAGCAAAGTAAGTAATTTTTATGTTTTGTTCGCTTTGTTCAAAGACAGACCTCTGACAGGTTTTCCTTGGTGTGGTCATTTAATCAACTTGCAAGACTTATCCGTGACTGTCGATTACTCAAGATACAATAACACCAGTATGTTTTCATTGTGTCCGATTCGAAAATAATTGAAAAATTGAGCTATTGTAGCACTGCGGGATACGTTGACCATCAACCGTGGGCGGCGTGCAGGCGCGTCATTCGTTCAGAAAATGGTGAAGTGAGTGTTGGACAGGTTCTACTGAACTTGATTGCTAGACTGATGATGATATAGGCTTGCAAAGGCGAGATGCCATCCCATTTATTACGACCCAGCCTTGAACGCGGATCAGACCGTTTACCTTAACATATACCAGAACTTTCTGTTAAGCGCTATGAGGATGCATGGATATCTGTCTGAATCTGGCATCCAGGCAAGCAGGCAATCGGCATTTGTCTATGGTATCAAACTGGCCTACTTTAACATCAAGCTTACTCACCGCTTCATCATAGCTACCATTCGGAAAATGATACACTCATGCTATTCATCTTTCCAAAAGAGGCTCGGCCCCCATGTCACGAAACCACCCTCCGTACAGAAGGTTTGTGTGATCTGGTACTGCTTTTTTATTTGCTATGTGCGATGTTCCTTGCTCACCGGTTTGAACAAGGTTGGGTACACATGCCTTCTCCACTATTTTGAAGAGAAAGTCTAATCGATACTTGCCTGTACTTAAACGTCTCGATCTTGAGCTTGCAGGGCCCCGGAGCAAACGTTGTAGGAAGCGTTTTTCGTCGTTGATCAAGCGGGGGCTTGCCGGACTAGCCGAGATATCATTCTGAGGCTATGTCTTCGGTAGAAGTAGACCAATGTAGAACTCACGAGAACCTGAGTATGTCAGGCGTGTTATATCGTGCAGCGAGCGCTCTGCCCGAGGCAAGACTGCCGAATACGCCGATTCTGCGCCACGTGAAATAATAATATGGAGTTGATAGCCGGATAGATCATTTGTATGTTACGCTCAGTAAGGCCAGGATTGCTCAGCAACTCCTATATCAACACAGGAACAACCCTCGTTGCTCGTACACGCCCATCCTTTTTCTCAACAGCCATGTCCAACTTTTACACTCTCAAGGCTGAGCTCCCCAATAACAAGTCTTTTGATTTTGCCGATCTCAAGGGGAAGACTGTCCTAATCGTCAACACTGCGTCGGCCTGGTCAGTCTTCCTGAGGTCGTTGTCTTTACTTACTAAATCATCCTAGTGGATTCACACCTCAGTATAAAGGTAGAGAGACCCTGCCCACCGGCTACGGCCCGATAGCTGAACGTTTCAATGCTAGGACTGCAGACACTTTACGACAAGTACAAAGAGCGTGATTTCGTTATCCTTGGCTTTCCCTGCAACCAGGTAGGTCTGATTTCCCCAGAACCAAGTATGCGTCCTTGACGGAATATAGTTTGGTGGACAAGAACCAAAGGGGGATTCTGACATTGCCGAATTCTGCACTGTTAACCATGGAGTCACGTTCCCTTTGATGAAGAAATCTGAAGTTAATGGAGACTCCACGAACGAAGTATACCAGTGGCTTAAAAGTCAAAAGTCCGGTATTCTTGGTCTGACCCGGATAAAGGTGAGTAGTATGCAATGCGTACATCATTTGGATACTTGGCTGAGATCGATGTTTCTAAGTGGAACTTTGAGAAGTTCTTGGTCAACAAGGAGGGTGTTGTCGTCAACAGATGGGCTTCGACGACAACCCCCGAAGCCATTGATGCTGAGGTTGCCAAGATCCTTTGAATGTAGGACATAAAGGTTTAAGGATGATTTAGAAATGAACGTGGTATTTCATACAAATACATACGGGTTAAGATTAACATATCTACGGATTCAGCAGATAATCATGTTCAGCACAAGGTATCACTAGCATGGTCACTATAAATTTGGTCTGGACTGTAAACCATCTCAGGAGAATATCAAGCCCAGGAACGTTATAAACCATCCGCGATATAAGACACCCCATCCTTCCTCGTTGACGATCTTTTTGGCACAATCGTATCCATGGATGTACGGCTCGAGGTTGCCTCCACGGTACCTGGGGTGAGAGTGTCAAGGAAGGACATTAAAAGAATCCGCTACTACTCACGTAACAGCAGCAGTGTCGACCGGTAGTTCAAGCTCAGGTGTCAATGTTGTACTTTTCTCGTCGTGGGGAATGTCGGTAGTATTGTCCACAGAATCGTCTGTCGTGCAGAGCAGGGCATTTTGGTTGGTTTGTACTGCAAGCCTGGTGACGATCACGTCCAGTGGTGTACATATAAGGGTGTCAATGATAAGCAGTCCTAGAATCCCAGCAGCCTTCAGTATTCGTACGCTTTCGATCTCGTGAGTCTTGTTAGTATCCAGCATCTCGCGAAGGGGATGGAAAGCAAAGATCTGCAATACAATTTGGTGGAGTAGGGTAGCAAGAAGAGCGGGTGACACTATTTTGTATGGTTTTGTTCGTTCCCAAGGAGTGAAAAGAGCATTAACGCCATCTTTTATGCTAGTCCCAAAAATTTCCAGTTTGTAGCGTGTTGAAATGGAGCTGCGAGTTGTTTCTGGAATAAGCAGTTGCAGAAAGAAGTGCACTCTTTTTTACTTACCGATATATCCAAACCAATGCAAAACTGTAAAAAAGAGTCGCCACCAGGGCCTGTGAAAAGGTTCGATTGCAAGTCGCAGGGGAAGGAGCGATGTAAATCCTGGACAAAAAATTCCCAGAGCCTATCATGGTAAAGAAATTACAGATGAGAGTTGGGACTGATGAGAATTGTTTTAGCCATTGGGTCAGTAAGACTCAAAGTTTCTGACCAAGTCCTCTATATAGCCCACTTCTTCCCTGGCCATGAAAATTTGTTAAAAGAACTATAGATAGGGAAGTCTGAGTACTTACCTCGAGCTGGTAGATCCGTTTTGCAGTGCTCAAGAACGTTGGTTTCGCGACCACCGACTCAGCAGAACCCACGGTCTCAGTAGATGAGCTTGTAGTAGATGTCGGTCCGACATCAGCACTAGCTGCTTCGAGGTCAGGTCGAGTCTCTTTTGGGTGATATGCAAGCCTGTATCTGACAAGGACGGTGGTGAAAGGAACGGTGACGAAGGCGATCAGGAAGAACATAGACCATCAATATGATCAATTCCGAAGCTGTCCAGATCTCATTCTAGGCTCAAGTATCCAGCTGACCAGTACATATGAAACGCCAGGCTCCCGACGTATTGAATGCTTTTTTCTTAAGGAATGGACGGAAGGTCCTTGCAATTGTTAACGAACATCCGTTCAAGGATCTCAGAATGATCGAAGACAAGGTCCACATGCGTCGTCATATATAGCTCCCTGGACGTCTCAACTTGGCTATACCCGGTCTCAGTCAATGGCTGGCACTCCCAACAGTATCAAGAGTGTTTACTTTGACGCTCCCATGCATCCTCAGGAAATTTCCTCATTCTCCTCGCAGCCACCACGCATTTTTGACACCACAACTCCTTCCAAGCAGGAAATCAGTGGCGCACCTGCCTCTGATGTCATGAAGAAGGACACTTTTCAAACTATATCGTCTCCAAAACAGGAAGAAGGCAGTGGCATACCCCCTCCGGATGACCATGTCATTTATCGACCAGAGAGCCCATCAGGTTGGCTTCCAGCTGTAGACCTCCCGCCCGAAGAAACCCAGCCACGGATATTGAGCCCGCTACCTGAAAATGGTGGTCAGGTTGGCAACATGACCAATCTACAGTCTGAGAACCCTCCTCGCAGGGCAGTCAGCATGCTGTCACCGTCTGGTAGCAGGCGAGGCATGGTTTCTCCGATAGCTCAACGTCGAGTTTTAAGTGTGCGGTCGCCGTCTCCTGCACCAGGATCAGCAGTGCATGGTAATTTGGATCGCCCCGTTCGACGTCGCCGCAGCATGTTTACGCGGAGTACCGGAGAGCCAATTGAAGGTTCTATCTTCATTGGAGGCGCAGCGACTACAGGTCCACATTCAACTGCGGACCATAACCACGAGCTCGCAGCACGAGCAGCGCAGGCTGAAGCTAATTTGTCTCGTAAGGAAATGGCTAAAATCAAGAAATCTGAAGGTAAAGCAACTGACAGATTTTCCATTCAACTCATTTGTTTGATCGTATGACTTGCAGCGGAAGATGGCAAGCTTCTGTCAAAAATTATTTTGGATGAAGGACGCGCTGAGAAACAAGCTTTATCATTGGCAATACATGAATTGGCGATGTGCCAAAAGGATCAAGCTAATGCGATCGAGGTTCGTTCCAAAGCATACAACCTTGAGCATCGTTCTGACCTGTTTGCAAAGAACGAAGCTAGAACTCACGAGCAGCGTAAAAAGCTCCAAGCTGAATGCCAGAAACAAGAGACTCAGTTTTTGGAGGCACGCGCAAAATTCGAGGCTGCACAAGCTCGTGTTCATTCGGAGGAGGAGACGCTGGAGATGGTCCGTGAAAAGGCGAGGGATGCCACGGAAAGATTGCAGGAAAAATCACAAGAGGTGGATAGTTTGAGGACTATGTTTTCTGTCGACGAGCGAGAACGCGCTGCAAAACTTGCTGCGATTAACGGGAAGGCCACGCGCGCAAAGGGTGGAGGTTGCATCATCGCCTAAAATTGCAAACATCGAACATGATCAAATACCAATTCATCCTCCCCCTTCATGCATCTGTACTTGACGATCCAATTTATCCGTTAACAAGATCCATTAATACTTTCCGCTCAAATTATGCTTCCTGTATATATATCTAGTCTGTTAGTTAATTAGCCCGAAAGTCGCCGACAACTTCTCGCTCGTCTACCACAATAATTTCCTGCTTGTCAGCGTACACTGCGCTGACGACTTCTTTCTCGATCCATCGCTTCTCGTCGTCGGCGCCGACAGGTGTAAGGGTATAGTGAATAGATAGTGCAGATAGGACGCCACCATATGCGTGAGAGATACCAGTGTCAATAATAATAATCTTTCCGTTGCATCTAGATTGAATGTTCTGAGGGATGGTTGTTAGGTTGAGAAATCGTTTGGGATCTAATGAACTTCACCTTGAAATCAGGGGTATGACCCATGATCATTCGGCGAGTTCCAGTCTTTGCGAGGACAGTCTCAACATCTCTGCAGACCTCATCCTCAGGGTTGAGGGCCCATCCACGGTACCAAAGGGGACCATTTGAGTCATACAAAGCCTTTTCGGCAGCAGTAGCATCTAGAAAAGAGTCAACTCTAAAGGAATATACGTAGGAAAATATGTCATGACGCACCCTCAGGCAAACCTGGATAGTCCGCAGGTGGATGGGGAGCTGGTTGTTTCCTCTTCTGGAGTTTCCTCAGAAGGGAATGAGAAAGTTCATTGATACGTGTAGGGAAAGGCGTCAGATCTTGGTAAGTGGGTGAGAGGCCACCGTGAACGAAAGATACAGCCGAGTGAGATAGAGGGAGTTCGGATTCCGTCAAATATGGGGTATTGGGAGCTCCAAGAGAGGGATGAAGAGGAAGACGGGACGCAGTCGTGTAGTTTGATGCCCAGGATCTGCCAATGCGGCCTACGGAGATCAATTCCTGGCGCTCTTCGACTGAGCCGAAAGTCTCGAGTTCCGTTGGGTATACATATCTATCGGTAGAAAATCAATATTGAGGTCATTTTTACTAAGGGATGGAAAGGTCACCTCCAATCACCTAGAAGAGGGAAGAGTCAGGAAAAGAGAGGTTGTTGCCGAGATGTATAGTTGAACATACCGATCGCATTCATCCATTCGTGGTTCCCGAGATGAGTGAGTACAGTACCGCCAGCAGCAGTTGCTTGGCCACGCAGGGAATCCATCCAGTCGAACAATGCGATAGTATCGTCTCCTCTGAACTCCAGCTGTCAGTACCATGGCAAGAGCTGATTTTCCTCGGAGAAAAACACACCGGTCTATGATGTCTCCGGTCTGGACAAAGAAGTCGACATTGCCTGACCAATTTCCAAGGTCATCTGTGACATTAGCGAATTGCAAAACCATTCTGGCATTGGGCAAATCGCCGTGGAGGTCTCCGACAGCGACAATGTGACGAGTGAAAGGTTCACGTCCAGTTGAGGCAGCGTTCTTGATCAAGTCGGCCCAGCTTGCGTTACCCAAAGCAGGTTTGGTAGCGTATAAGAATAAAGTTGTAATCAAACCGAGTGGGTCTTGAAGCTGAGGGAAGATGAGATGAAGTTCGAGGACCTTTGTAATGTAGAGATAGAGAAGAGGGGGAGCAACAACCCAGAAGAAGAGACTGTTACGGTCCATGGTGGGCGTGAGTTGGCAAGCTTCGGCGTAAATATTTTTTCTCGGTTTTGTGTTCCCCACTTGTGCCTTGACTTGATCAATAGTTTCTCCGTTCATCAATGATCGAGGGTTCCGTGGGTGGTCCGTGAGCGCTGTCGACGTCGATGTCGATGTCGATGTCGACGACCTACTTACATCGTTGGCAAGCGTAGGGATAAGGAAAACTGCAGGCCTATATATAATCTCTATGTCATGTGCGCAACTTTTGTCTAAGATATCCCGTTCCTTATCTCTTTTCTCTCACCAACCATGATTCCCCTCAACAATATCCGTATTGCTTTTCGTCGTCTTCCAGCTTCCAGAATTGTGACATGTTCAAGGCTCGTTATTTATCTTTCTCATTGTCCTCATAAACTTGACAATCCAGTAGATACCAGCCCATGAGGTATTGGCGAAGTCACCTACTGCTTACAGAAAACTGATGGTTGGTTCCTCTAGCACAATGCATGGCAATGATCCAGAAGTAGGTTTTCAATTTTACAACCTTTAAACTCTGCTGACGAAACTCTAGACCCTTGAGAAGGAAAAGGTCCGAAACTTAGCTGATCAACAGCACTTGACCTCCTCACCACATAAGAACGCTCCTGGTTGGAACGAAACCCTTGCTAGCGAATCTGAAGCTACAGTCAAGGTTATTGTCATTGGATTCTCACTTTCCCCTTGACTTGACGTCATTCGTCTCCTAGGCTGATAGGTCCGAATCCGCCTCCACTGTCGAGCTCCAAGAGCAAACAGTCGAGTATGTAAGGTCCCGATATAGCCCAGACGATCGTCGGGGCCCAACCACCGCTGAATATTCACGAGATGAAGTGAGCGGACCTCTTAGCCAAGCAAGAGGTCATGAGGATAGCAAAGACGGTGATCAAACCACGGTCAAGTCCAAGAAAACCCGTGTAGTAGTTGAGGACGATTCAGTCAAAGGGTACGCCTAAATAAGCATCGAACAGCCGTTTTGTATCAAATACTTTTCACTCACTGTATATTATTCGTTGCCAAATTTCTTACAAGAAAAAAAGGGGGTCTTGCTTCTTAGTGAAAGGGAAATGTATCCGTGAGTCAAGAACGAACGACAAGGGAATAGGAGAACTGTTCTGCTATAGAAAGCGCCGTAACAATGTGAAAGAATTGCGTAAGACCAGAGTGAGATTGCTCTCTAATAATAATCGGGTACAACTGGAAGGATGGTGTATGTACGTTATTAAGTTCGATCACTAAAAACCAATTCGATCAATGATAACCTAACGACATTGCTGGTAAAAAAAAACATACCAGGAAGTAATCCGGTACACGTCGTGAAACGAGAGGCTCTCCAGCGCGTGGAGCAGGATCGAATTGTAGGCTATTGTGGGTTAGTCGAGACAGTTGATGAAATCCAATCAAGGGCATACGTACAAGGTGTAAGATAATTTTTCATCTATCTCCATAATTGCAGCCTGATTACCGCACCGATAACAGTAATTCGGTGCGCTGAAAATGGTCACGACATTTCTATCCTGACCCCAACTGTAGCCTAATGACGTAAGGTTAGATATCATCAAGAACCGGAGATGATAACGTCCTACTCACCCTCCATAACAAGCTGGTGTGCCCGGGCAACAAGTGTGAGCCCATTGTTGTGATTGAATGCTTCAGAAATGTCTTGTCCAAACGTGTAGCCGGCCCCGCGAGGCGATATCCCCCAACCGCAACGGTCATCAGGGTCCGACCATAGCAAATCGCACATAGGTCCTTCATGTGGTACTTCTTGCACTCGATCGATGGAACGGACGTGATCTAGGGTATCAATGGATGGTGAAAGTCCACCATGCAAGCAGAATATCTAGGGGGACAAGATCAGCTTCATCAGTCACACGAGGCGCCGGACCGAAAATGAGCACTCCTGATTTGCGCTCAAAGACGGAGTGAACAGTTTTGGCGTACAAAAAAAGGCAGAAGAGCCTGAGAGAAATGTGCAGCGTGCCCGAATTTAAGACTTACTTGGTTGTCGATGAGCGCTGTAAGGGGAAGAAAATCGAACAAGTCGGTGAAGAATCTCCACACGTTGGCGTTGCCGTATTTGCGCAAGCACTCGTCGTAAAAGCCGTATACTTGTGTAATCTGCCTTGACTCGTGGTTTCCGCGCAAAATGGTAACTCTGTCGCGGTAACGCAACTTGAGGGCTACGAGCAGCGTAACAGTCTCTACAGAGTAGTAACCGCGGTCGACGTAGTCACCCATAAAGAGATAGTTTGTATCTGGTGAGTTTCCGCCGATACGAAAGAGCTCGGAGAGATCATGCTGGATGGAGAAGGCACGATTCAAGGGAGAGAGGAAAGACAACATTCAAGGTTTGTTCAGGAAAGATAAGAAACGAACGCACAAATTGACCGTGTATGTCGCCACATACGGTGACGGGGCACCTCACTGGCTGCACATTGGACTCCTCCATCAGGATCTCTCTTGTCTTGAAAACAAGGCATCGTCAAATCAGAAAACCAAGGAAGTGGCAGTGATATACAGACCTTGTCACAGAGTTTTTTGACATCGTTCTCCGTGAGCTGTTTACATTGGCTTAGCTGCTCAATCCAGCCATCGATTTCATGTTCCATAGTGCGATTTTAAAAAGGCAAGTGTAGAGGAAGGTATGGGTTTATGTTGTAAACGATGGAACGCTGTCCAAAGCTGAATCTCCGATTGTCACGCATCACACTGTCACACCTGCCTCCCATAAACCGCGACGCGTACGGTTTATCTGCAAAATGGATCCTAACCAAGCCGTCTATGCTACTGATGAAGTAGGCAGATTTTTTATTCTACTTATTGCTCCATTTTTTATCATTCTTGCAGTATGGTCGTCCCTTTATCATCGTCAGGGAGCAGGCAAAGAAGACTCGAAGTCATGGCATCGAGGCCATCAAGGTCTGTCATTGTTTTTATTCAAAAGTAGTCCTACAATGATACTCTATAGTCTCATATCCTTGCAGCGCGGACAGTTTCCAACATTATCCGAACGTCACTAGGACCCAGAGGTTTTTTTTTAATACTCCATCCAAATGATTGGATCTTGCTCACAGAAATTGAAAAGGCCTTGATAAAATTCTGATATCCCCCGACGGTGAGATTACAGTAACCAACGATGGTGCAACGATCCTAGGGCAGATGGAGGTCGAACATCAGATCGCAAAACTCCTTGTACAACTTTCCAAAAGTCAAGATGACGAAATCGGAGATGGAACGACTGGTGTTGTTGGTGCGCTCTTGCTTTTTTTTTCTTCGGGATCGTTCTTAAAAACCTTTTCAGTCCTTGCTGGTGCGCTCTTGGAGCAAAGCGAAGCTTTGCTCGATCGAGGAATCCACCCTATACGCATCGCAGACGGGTTTGACCGTGCATGCGCAGTTGCAGTGGAAGAGCTTGACCGTATTTCGGATCGCGTCGAGTTTTCGCTGGAAAACACAGCCAACCTATTAAAAACTGCCATGACCAGTCTTGGCAGCAAGATGTACGCCTCTCAGCGTGATCTAACGATCCTTACTTATTGCTTGGTTTCAGTGTGTCAAAGGAGCATCAACAATTTGCACAGATCGCCGTTGACGCCGTCCTCACTGTCGCCGATCTCGAGCGGCGCGATGTTCCGTTTGACCTCATCAAGGTCGATGGCAAAGTCGGAGGCTCCTTGGCTGATACTACACTCATCAAGGGTGTCCTCATAGACAAAGACTTCTCTCATCCTCAGATGCCCCATTCCGTCTCCGATGCTCGGCTTGCCATTCTCACTTGTCCCTTTGAGCCACCGCGCCCCAAGACCAAGCATAAACTCGACATTACAACGGTTGAAGAGTACAAGAAGCTCAGGGAATACGAGAAGGAGAAATTCGCTGACATGATCAAGAGGGTGAAAGACACAGGAGCAAACTTGGTCATTTGCCAGTGGGGTTTTGATGACGAAGCCAACCATCTGTTGATGCAGAATGAGCTCCCCTCTGTTCGGTGGGTAGGAGGACCTGAGATTGAGGTACGATCGTGTTCCTTCTGAGCTTGTCACAATATCTCATGTTTTGTAGCTCATTGCGATAGCGACACAAGGTCGTATCGTACCTCGATTCGAAGACCTCACTGCTGAGAAGCTTGGTAAGGCTGGTATCGTCCGCGAGATTACTTTTGGAACCACACGCGACAAGATGCTGGTAATCGAGGAGTGTGCAAACACCCGTGCAGTAACAGTCTTCGTGCGGGGAAGCAACAAAATGGTAAAGCCATATCTTTTGCCGTTATCAGATGTGTGTTTATGAATGTGGTGTATTAGATTGTTGACGAAGCCAAACGTGCCCTTCACGACGCGATCTGCGCCGTCCGTAATCTTGTTGTCGACAATCGCGTTGTTTACGGTGGTGGAGCCGCCGACATCAGTTGCTCAATAGCGGTCTCGCGTGCGGCGGATGAGGTCAGCACCTTATCTTCTTTCCAAAAATGTTAAATACAATTTGATATTTGCAACTAGATCCCATCCATCGAGCAGTACGCGATGCGTGCCTTCGCATCTGCGCTTGACGCAGTACCACTCGCATTGGCTGAGAACAGTGGGCTGTCACCAATAGAGACCCTTGCTGAGGTCAGGAGCAGGCAAATTAACGAGAAGGACTCAAAGCTCGGAATTGATTGCAATGGTCGGGGCGATAATGGTGTGTCCTTTAACTACTCTGCGTGAACATGGATTCTGATGACCACAAGATATGAAAAAACAATTTGTCTACGACCCTCTCATCTCGAAAAGGCAGCAATATTTGCTCGCCACTCAAGTATGCTTTTTCATTTCTCCCTGACAACTCTTTACTGACCTTTCTTTCTATCAACAGCTGGTACGCGCTGTCTTGAAAATTGGTATGTTTGGTCCAATACTATCAAAGTGAAAGTCGCTAAGTATCTCTTCAGACGACGTTATCATTGCTGGACAGGGAGATGAATAGATTCTAGAGTGTAAAGATCGCAAAATCACAAACTAGTTAATATCTTATTCCATCAAATGAATAAGGGATGCAGCGTCAAATCCGACTCTTCATTGAGCTAATCTGCTCCTTCATCATACATTCACTGTTACTGTAACAACGTGGTATACAGTACAGTGCCGAACACTGGCGCGCTGCCCAATTTTTTTGGCAATTTTGTGAAACTGAACACTTGATTGAGTACTTTGCCTTCCCAATCTGCTGAAACTCCTGGAGAAAAGCATCTCCCTTATGTCGTCTTATGTTGTTTGACATCAACAATGTGGTCTGAGGATCCCGTTCTGGTACAGTCAGCCGCAACCCTGCCTTCTCCCTACACATCCATTTCATTCGATGATTTTGATTGACGATGTTGTCGAGTTCGAGGGCAAGTTTCGCGAATTGACTGCGGTGCCGGTGCATGACTATATGGTCCATCCTCTGATAACACATGTTTAATATTATTATTAAGTAGATTCAGTAGTCAGCAGATCTGACAAGTTGGAGAATGTGTAGCCCGCATGGCCACGATTGAAGTGATGTGGTGGTATAGGGTTGAAATTTGTGCATTCATGGGTTAGTTGCCATCAAACCAGCCTGCTCTCGACATTTCGTCCGCAAGCCCATTCCAAGTCCTGCGTCGGGCTTTGCGGCCAGCGAGCTCCGTGGCGAACCTTGAATAGGTTCTGTCAGAACAGGGTCGTCGAAAATTCACGCTGTGAAATAGACCCACCGTAAACATTCGTCAAGCCGCCATCGACCGCGATCAGTCTCAGGAATTGTTATGTTCGAGTCTTCTCCAGCCCAGGCAGGGGTATAGGGAAGCCCGGGAGCAATGCGCCGACTCAAAGCGTATATCATTCCCGCAACAAAGGCATCCTGACCACCAACATCATCGACGATGCCGTCATGGTCACGATCATCTCCAGGCATTTCTGTACATTGAGAATCGTTGTCGTCGTCGTCCTCCGTGCTTCGATCGCGTTCCCCCCGCTGGTGATCCGAGCGTTTGGGGGCAGAGGAAGAGGTCGAGTAACTTGCACCACTCTCGTTACCCAGATCGGACATGTAGCCAGCGGAAAAGAAGTCACTTGAAGACGGTGTTTGACTTCGCGCAGCGGCCCAGAAGTCGCTACCACTGCGTACAGAAAGCTGCTCGGTTGGACTTTTTAGCCCTCGATTAACGTCCAGTTCCGACGACGTAGTTTCAGATGGCTCTTCCACCCATCCTGAACTTTGAAAATATTCCTTGGTTGGGAGCGATAGGACTGCAGCACCATCCTTGCCCCAATAAGCTAGTGTTGTCTTCACAGTGCGTCCCTCGAAGTGAAGCCAGTCAAATGGAGCAGGGCTATTGGGATTAGATAGGAAGGGGTTAGGTGAAGGTCCTGATTGAGACGGCCTTGAAATGGAAGAGGTGGTATATGTTGAAGATGACAAGTTACTAGCAGAAGTTGGCGTAGCGGGAGTAGTTTGAGGATAATTCTCCGGGGCAAGCAATGGTCCTAGTAGGGATACAAACTCCTCATGTGTGATATCTGGCAGTGGATTATGATTGACAACAGTTCGCGTGCTGTCCTCCGCTACATGACGCGGTCAACCAGCTAGCATCGGTTTCAATCATTAATACATACCTGAGAGCACCCATGCACTGGGAACGCCAGCTTCTTTCCAGATCTTGCAGAAACGGGTAACAACTCCCTCTTTAGCCAGATCTCTAAGGATCATTTGACCATCCTGACTTCCGCTGAGGGGCGCGATAAGAACAGCCTCCACAGATGGAAATTGAGCCAATAATGCAAGAAGCTAGAGGATCGAGTTAAACGGGTCAGGAAGATCAGATCAGACGACAACTTATACCGTGTTTGCTGAACCACCTCGCCTTTTCTCTACAGAGTGGGCGCGCACAACGGATGAAGGAGCAGGTTGAGTAGGTATTGAGAGCGTGTAAGTGAGGAAAAGGGTTCCTGATGCTACTATACGGAGAGGTTTAGTTGGAGGATGGGTTGGTGTCATGTCGTGCGTATCGCGGCGTAACCTGGCCATTGCGTGTTCGTGAAAGTAACGTTTAAACAAGATATCCACAAGCCAGTGAAGTAATAGAAAGAGAAAGAGTCTAGTTCATGGCGATTCCCTTCAACGTCCCCTGGGATAACGCGCGACGTAGTGGTCGGTGATTGACCCGTTACAAATTGCAAACTACAAATACGCGAAAACGCCATCGTTATACTTGAACATTATACTACTTTTGTCATGGAAATAGCTATCGCATCTCAACATCCTCGTCACTTTCAATACTTCCTTCATCATCCTCCCAACCATCTTCGCCTTCGTCCTCACCACCATCCATCGGTGATGGTGCAATCCCAAGGGAATCCAACTTCGTTATCAATTCCGATACATGTTCAAGTAGAGGTGTATCTGGATGTTCTTGATTGGTGTGAAGCTGGGAAGGCACACGTTAACTAATATAATGGAAGCGCCAGCGAATTAAATAAACTCACCACTTTGCATGTTTCGAGGCAGTCTCTCGAGTCCTTTGCAAGCTCCTGCCAGGTTAATTCATCCAGGGTTCCACCATTTTCTTGAGCCTGTTCTGACATGAGGAAGAAACACCATCCTTCTAGATACCAAGCTTCAACCTCCTGATCATCAACCGCCATGACCCCTTGCAGTACGAGAAGTGCAGGGGTATATAGGGACAACTCAAGGAAGAGCCTCACGAGTGATAATCGAGTGGGTATGGGAGGAAGTCTTGGGTCATCTAGGAAAAATAAAATAGAGTGAGAAGTTGCCAAGAGAAAGTATAGATTATCATACCGAGGTCTAAATCTTTCCAGGCTGTCCAAGCCTTTTCCAGGCAATCTTTTGCGTCATCAGGACGCTGTTGGGACATCCGCACTGACGCGAACGTTTGTAAAGCCTCTGGATTATTAGGGTCTACTTGCAAAGCTTGCTGAAGGAGATTTTCACAAGTTTTGTCTGCATCGGGTTCGAAGCTAATATGAGAAGTCAAGCCTCAGCAGCATTTGGAGATCGGAGCGTCATACCAGAGATCATAAGATGGATCCATCCAGTTTTCTACCTGTCCGACAAATGCGCGCACGATGGTGCTCCTAAGCTCAACTTCGTCATTTTTACCGCTCTCGTCTGTGGCTCGTTCTTTTCCCTTGAGCTGTACGGAGAGAATATCTATCGCGGCTTGAAAATGTTGCAAGGCCAATCTTGGATCCCCATCATTCAACTGCGCCAGATACAGATGAGCTGACGGAGGTGGTGGTGATGGTGCATTTGGATTCGGCGGCAGCAGTGACATAAATGCCTGGAAATGCAGAGACAGATTAAAAATCGTTTCCAGGATAAGGACGTTATGCTCACCTGTCGCGCTTCTTCGATTTCGCCCATCTCTAGTAGTGCCACACCCAACATTTCCTTTGCCTCGGCATTAGCAGGTTCCTGTTCTAAGACTCGTCGAATAAAACGTTGAGCCAATTCATAGTCACATTGGACTATAAGAGATTGAGCCTTTTCAAGAAGAGAAGTCACAGATGGACCATTTTGAGGAGAAACAGGTGATGCAGTTGCCTTGGACGCTGCCTTGTTTTTTGGTCGCGTTCGACCCATCTTGGCCCTCGAGAGCAAGATCAAGCAAAATTAATTTGTGAGAATCACGTGAGGATGTATCGTCCAAAGTTCAATTAAGTTGCAGTGGAGGTCACCGAACGACTTGCATTTCACAGCTGGTTTGGTGCTCTAATCTGCGACGTATGATGAATTACGATGCTATGGCATCCGGTTCTTCAGATCCTCTTTTTCTGGAGAGATTGGATACTTTCATGGAAGGGACTTTGGCAGACATCAAGGCCTTCGCGGATAGAGAATTTCGCCCTCTTGAAGAGGTCTTTTGACCTTGTTCTTTGCTTCAATTCTCTTACTCAGCCACTGTAGACACTACGATTTGTTGCGGAATGGCATGCCAGAAACCTGTTCAGACCGACAAGGCAAGACGACTCAACGCAAGATAGAACTTCGAGAGGTCTGAGTCTTAACGTCGATGTGAGGGAATAATATTCCTTACCTTGTTACTGTCAGTGCGCACTGTACTGTTTGATGTATCACGAATGCTGGAGACGTTGCTTGAGGTCGCGGGCATGCAATCCTTTGTCCTTGCCGTGGACCCTATGAATCCTTCTGATATGGGATTTCTCGGAGGCACTGTATTAGGTCGAGAGTTTTGGCGCAACATGCGGAATGGAGGAGATTCCGGTGCAAAAGCATTCAAAGCACATTGCTTTCGGGGCACGGAATCCTCTCTTCCTCCATTACCAATACCGCCTCGAAATTCATCATCAAGAGCCATAACTCCATCTTTGAGGGGAACTCCTGCAAAATCCACAAAAGCTGACCTCTATGATGCCGTACGCAAGGCACTAAGGTGAGCCATTCCCACCTTTGGGAGCAAGTTGGTCACAGCATCATAGAACTGCGAGCGGTGTGGGCAATGCTGAAATGAAATGGACAAATCACGAACGACTGGACGGTTACGGTGTTCGAATTGTAGGATGGCCAGCTGATATTCCAGCGACGAACCCTTCGTCTCTTAAAGTTTCTCAAAACAAGACACTGTTAGAATGTCTGGAGAATGGCTCGCTAAGATTCGAGAAGATAGTCAGCATTCCAGAGGCATCGCCCGCTGTAGAAATCTCTGCGGATGACATATTGGCTGCTGAAGAAGCTGCCTCGCAAGCTGTGTCCCTTAACGACAGCGAAGGCGTTCAAATGGCCGAGGTGTCGATGGCCAGAGTGACACCAGAAACGGAGGATTCTTTGTGGACTTTGAATCCAAACGGTGATGGCGATGTAGGAGTGGTAAATTTCTATCGTAATAGGAGAGGGCCTCTCTTGAACTGAAGTTTGCCTCCTTTTAGAGTAACGACACAGACACAGAGAATATAGACAAGGACGACAACGATGACGACGATAGCCTAAAGGAACAACCGATCGCCACACATCCGACGGATTCTGAAGATACCTATTGGGAGGCCTCTGCAAATGCTTCACTTATTGGGGATCTGTGGGCTGACCTTGACATTGGCGTTCTTCTTCAGACCGAGTCAAACCCTAGTCGTAAACGCCCGCGCAGCGAGTTTGATGACGATATATATGAACCACTGCCATAGCTATATAACACACAAGTCTTGGATGTAACTTTACTGTATCATACGTTATTGGACTTTTTGGGGATTTATGTACATACCAGATCAAATGATATCCGGAGATATGTGCGTAAGATGGACAGTCTCATATGAAGTCGCGCCCCGAACTCTTCTGACAACCATCATGTTCTCTTCCCTTTTTTCGTGAGTTTGCTCCTTATCGGTATTCTAATTCTGACAAAAATACCAGAACATCGCCTCCAGTCGACCCAAATGCCCAGAATCTGCATCCAGTTTCAGAGGCGTTCAAGGAGAACGAGTTGTTTGGAGAGCTTGAGCCCAAGGACACAGAATGGACCTGTGCTGGAGGCTTCGTAACCGAAACACAGATCTTTTACATTGCTGCTGACGATGGAAAATTCATCATCCTGCAAGTAATCCACTCGGCCGTTGGGTGAGTCAAAGTCTCACAAGAGGGGGATCGATGGCCATTTACATGTCTTTTCAGCTTATGGTATCCGACGATCCAATTCGTGTTCAAGCTCTACGATTCTAAAACAAAAGATGTGATCTGGAAATCTGTTAATGTCACTAACTTCACGACGTCTCCTTCTGGTCTCGACAAACGCTCCTGCAAAGCGGACCAGTTTTCGATAACCTACAAACAGAATCAAGGTTCTGATCATCCGGAGTCGTACACAGTTCGTGCCAACCTTGCAGATGACCTTCAGTTATCCTTCGATATCTTACGTCCTGCTGCTGTGCCCGGCTGGAAGGTGGGCAAAGGACCACAAGGTGGCTTCACATACTTTGGTCCTGACCCCAAAAATGCTGAGGGTTACGCCATCCACCGATTCTGGCCCTACTCTAAAGCCACAGGCACTGTTATCCGGGCTGGTAAGGCGGTGACGTATCAGGGACCCAGTATGATGGTTCAGGCAATCCAGGGCATGCGGCCAAATCTCCTCGCTGCGGCTTGGAACTTCGGGAACTTCCAGAGTGAAGAACATGGAGGTGTATCTGCGATTCAGATGGAATTCAAAACCTGTGACACGCATGGGCGTAAGGGTAACGGATCTGGAGGCGTGTGGGTGAACATAGGATCGCTGGTCGTTGGCGGGAAGCTCGCTGCAGTCACGGCTCAAACTAAATGGCCGGGAGAACAGTCAAGCGATGAAGGTGTCGTCTCGAGGACCACGCACTTGAATCCTGTTCATGACCCCGACACGGGCTACAATGCGCCCCAACAAATCTTGTGGGAGTGGACAGGGCCATCGGTCACTCCTAATGCTGAGGGAACCGTCAAAGCCAAACTGGCTCTCGACGTTGGGAGCCTGGAGGCGCCCAAGGGACTCATCGAAAAGGTTGATGTCCTCGCAGAAATCCCTTATGTTTTAAAGATGGCTGTCAACTATGTTGCTGGTACCAAACCTTATATTTACCAGGTTTGTCTCTTGCTCAGATGACCATGATCTCTCTAACGTCATCGTTAGTGGTACAACCCCGCAACCTTGTCTATCACTGGCCCAGAGTCGATTGCCACTGGTCTCTCTTCTGGATTGGAAGTTTCTGGAGTTGTATTCAATGAGGCGTCGTTCATTTCGGCGTAAATCCTGGACCGCGACTACGGAACTCATCTCTACCCATTTATACATACTGATAGTCATCATCTGTACCAGTACTGCTGCATGCTTACATATATCCGAGAGATTCGCAATAAAAACTACGAATGAACGTGTGTTACTTGTAATAGTATGTTTTTAAAGCGAATTGGGCCTTCACGTGGTGTGATTTCGGCTGCGGAAACTTGGCAACAGAAACCATATCAGTTCTACTGTCGAGTCAACTTTGATCGACGTACGCGTCTTCGAACACATAATGCACGATGTTGCGACATCTTATACACACTAGTCAACGTCCCATAGCACGCTCTCTCCGTTCTTCTCATGTCCTCAGCTCCGTTGGCCGCTTTTCGCGGTGTCAACGTATTGTTGCAAGAAGTTCAATTACTGCCCCAAAGATCGCAACAGCGACCTTTCATTCGACTCCTCCACGTCAGGGAGCGCCGCCTTTAATAGCACTGCTTGCCACGATACTAAAAGTACGTCGACTTTCTGTCACTTTGTGAGGTTCAAATTGTCTGATTACTCAAAAAAGTCCTCGACATCGCTAGAGTTGGCTCGAACTGCAGCCCGGATAGTCCTCACTTTCATGCCCGTTATCGTTTTGACCAATTCGAAATCGAAAAAGAAACTCAAGTGGGCAGCTCTCCATGGAGTCCCTAAATCAGAAGAAACCGTAGCTCGAGTAATGAAACAGATAGAACATCGAAAACAACTGCTCTATTTTCTTCTACTTGTTCCCTCGCTCTTGTTCTGGGGGACGATAATAGGAAGCCTTGAACAGACACCCTTGACAGGCCGGTTAGTATTGACTTTTTCGCTATGCTCATTGTAATTCTTATCTCCTTTCATTCTAGTTGGAGAATGATTATCCTTTCACCCGACGAAGAGGACGAGATTGCCAAACAGCTTGCCGGACCTGGCTGGTACAGCGCGGTTGGTGAGATTTTAGCAAATGAGGGCCCTCCAAACATAATACCTAACACCGACTGGAGATACGCCTGGGTAAACTCAACATTGCGGAAGCTCGAATCCGCCATACCCGTCCTGACCAATGAGCCGTCTAGCCATGATTGCTGGTTTGATGAATGTCAGGATCAACCCCCCATGCCCCCGCCTGCCTCCTATCCTTTACGCCCCCGTCTTCGGGCAGCTGAGTATCTTCGACGCCTTTGCGACGGGTTCAGTTCCCCCAAGGCAACCCAACAAATTGCTGGGCCGCCTTACTCTTTGCTGATCGTGGATAAGCCTGAATCTTCAAATGCCTTCTCGTATGGTTTTGGGCCGGACGGAGGAGGCGGTATTGTCGTATATTCAGGCTTCCTGGACGATGTTCTTTCGAGAACACCGATGAACAATCCACCACCAATTGAGGAGCCAAAGTCGTGGTTTGCCTCTTTATTCAAGAGTATCTTCTCCTCTCCTCCACCACGTCACCCTACACCATCCCAAGAACAGACCACTGAACTCGCCATCTTATTAGCGCACGAACTCTCTCATCTGGTGCTTTCGCACCACCTAGAATCACTGTCATCTACGACAGTAATTGTCCCTGGAACAATATCCATCTTGACTGATGTTGTTCGAGTCATCTTGTTTCCGTTGACGATGCTTTTTGGCCCATTCGTAAACGATGCGGTAGCGCAGCTTGGAAAAGTTGGCTCTGGCGAGCTCGTCAAAGTGGGCGAACTTTGTACCAGCGTGCACCAGGAAATTGAAGCAGATGTTGTCTCTGCAAGGTACGTTACTTGCCTCTAAAATCCGGTACAACGGGTGCTCAACGTGTCAAAAAAAGGTTATTGGCCCATGCGGGATTCGATGCCCGGCATGCCATCAAGTTTTGGGAAGTTCGATCATCCGAGTCTGAGCATCCTGTGGAATGTTCGAAACAGCAGTATCAAAACGAACGCCTTGTTAGAAGGATCGTAGGCGAAACACACCCAGTCGTGCACAAGAGAATCGAAGCATTGAAGTCAGAGCTTCGTCGTTGGGAAAATGAACGAAAGCTTGCCGTCGCTAAGCGCTCAACAGCAGAAGACTGAAGCGTAGGTTTCTGGGATGGATCCAATTTATCGTCAGTATTTTAGAGAAGCTTGTTGTCTTTCTACTTGAATGGGATCACGGCATCTGTAATGCTAATCACTGTACTTCACATTTCCAGACTGTCATGATCAGTCACTCCACTCACTGTCTCTCGTAGCTATCAAGTATTTATCGTGGTATATATTGTTTGGGGGATCAATTTAGGCTTGACAACAAAGGTTGCCTAGGATCCTCAACGCGTTTGTATCTTCTAACTAGCTTTGCGTTCCGTGCACCGTCCGGCAGAGTTTCCACTTCCTCAACAATTTCGTAGCCACCTAGCTTCGGAAGGAGGACAATCCAGATGCAATAATAGACACCACAGCTCTGTGTACCTGTCAGCAGGGTTGAAAGTGGCACAATGAGGGACATACCGCGATAATGGCCAGACCGGCGACACAGTACGTCGCATACCAAAAAGACACGTCTGCATGACCAGGTTCTGGAGGTACCCTTTTACGAAATCGTCTTCAGCGGCTGCAGATGTACGAAACACGTCCCGATACTCACCACGGCAATAAAAGAAGGAGGATGCATGAAAAGAGATATAGGACAACGGTGGAATTCCGCGATTCGAATAGCGAGCGTCGTAAGCCAGCGAGTCCGCGTCTTTTACGCAGCACCCATACGCCAAAACACATTGCAATCTGGAAAACCTGAGGTATATTGTTAAGTGTAAGAATCACAGGTTTAAGCAGGGTCAGTAGTACCAAATGAGGGTATGAGGCAAGGTCCAAAACAAAGTTGAAGGCGTCTTTTGCGGGAACGGCCAAGATGACGAGGTAAGTCAAGCCGATCTTGAGAATAACGGGACCCAAGGGTGTTCCAAAAGGCCGAGTAGAGGAGAAGAAGCTCGGAAAAGGAAGAAGACCCTGTCTTGCAACCTCGCGTATGACTCTTGTCTACATTAGTGGTTATTCCACGAATTCTTGTGTGTTTGTTTAAAATCAGAAATACATACCTGACCAATAGCCTACAGATTTTGAACAAACTGGCTGAGTACTAAGTTGTGTTAAATTTGATGAATGAAACTCACCACAGCAATCTGTGAAAAATTAGGCAAAGGATCACGACGAGATGCGATTAGAGTGACTGACGATGTTACCAAAGCAACTGCAGGAAACTAGCAGTGGCAATACTTTTACTCCAATTACAGGCCCAAACAGACGCTGAAAGAAAAGGGCGGCGATGAGCTGACCGGAATTCCTGAGGTCTTCAAGAGGGACAACAGCGACGTAGGAAACGATGACGAGCATAAACAGGGCAGTCATTAGGGTCAAGGCGATAAGACTTGATTTGCGGACTGTCCCCACGGGATTGGGGCCTTTGACTTCTCCTAGGACATTGTAGGCATTGTGCCATCCGATAAATGCATGATTTACTTTGACCTAGGTTGATGTTTCGTTTTAGTAATCATGAAAGCACAAAACCAGGGAAACAAACCAGAGCGGTAGCAAGGGCGTTCGGATTGGTTGAAGTTCCTTCGAATAGGTTATGGAAATTTGCATAAGGATCCTTGATAGGTGTGAGACCCAGTAGAACGGCGACGCCAGTCACTACCATGCTGAAGATCGTCTATCAAGACAGTACACGATAATGGCCGTGTTGTACTTACAACGCCAATGAGGTGACTTTGACGACGGTCAAAAAATTTATGATACGCAGAGACCATTTCGTTGATATTCCAACAACTATCGATCGTGATGAAAAAAAAATCAATGTCGATTCAAAAAAAAACCCTTACTTCCAACTGTCATCAAAACAACGAAGAGTGCAACTGCAGTCTGATTGAAAGGAGTGATAGGCACTTCAAGAGCTGTCAAGGTGTACTGAGCGAATACTACTGCATTCGATGAGCTAAACCTGAAATGAATGCTACTGTTAGGCTCATGACGATCGAGTCAAGCTGTACAACGCACGACATCAAGACTGCTGTGACTGCGAAGGAGCTGGACACTAAAAATCGCGGTCGCGGATAGGCTTGTTCTAGATAGACAACTTCTGCTCCAGATCTGTTGGGGAACATTGACGCTAATTCACTATAAAGCGATAATCCCGCTACCATGCAGACTCAGCATTCGAGGCTTACAATCATCTTGAAATACTCACCAAATGCAAATAGCGGCCCAAGTATCCAGAAGATAAAGAGCATTCCAACAGATCCAACTGAGGACAGAACGGTACCCGGAACAGCGTATATGCCAGACCTTCAAGTTCTTTATAGTCAGTCACGCTCGACATTGAATATTGAGGGCAGGATGGCTATTAATCACCCTGTTATTTGCCCAACGTTGAGCATAACAGCAGAAAGTAGAGTGACTTCTTTTCCCAGTGGACTGACCTGAGAAAGATATCAAAGATCAGCATTCACAGAAGCGCAAAAGGCCTACTTTCTCATCGGGAGCGCCACTACTAGCAAGGAATTTAGAACTTGAAGCCTCCACACAAGAATCGGCATAGTTGACTTCTAGATCGGTAGAATTGGGGGTAGACATGGGACAGGAGAGCAGCAACAAGGCATCCCAGGTTCTTATTCCCTAGCTGAGTACATCGAGGCAAGTAATCATATCAAGAAAGAATGGCGTCATGCCACACTATGGTTTGTCAGTCATCATGTCCCTCTTCGACAGTCATCACGAAATTTGAAATAAGGAATGGAACTTGAAGATAGAGACGCCAGCCAGCTATACTTAGTAGATGGTGGATAGGGAAGAAATCGTATGGTTTACATAACATCAACGCAGAAGGTCTGAAGCGGTGACATCCCCGCAACCCTTATTAGGCCAAGCGCAGTTGCTTTCAACGACAACGACGACGACGACGATAACGAAGCATGCTCTCTTTCTTCGCTTGTTCCATTGTTCTTGCCTTCTATACTAATTTTGTAATGGCCAACGCGTCTCTTACTCCACCTCCTGTGTCTGTTACCAGTGATACTAGTAGCTCAACCAGCTCTTTGTCAGGAACCACAACCACCAATGGAACCCTTTCTGTAACCCCCACCAGTAGTGCCCAATATCCTTCTCTAAGCGGGTATTCCGATTGTGGTGGGTGAAAGAGCCCATTTTTGTCACGTTCAATTGGGACTGAATGGTTTGCAGTCACAAACTGTCTTCAGCTCTCCGTTGCGCAGTCTAACTGCTCATCTGTTACAGATGTGAACTGCTACTGTAAAACGTGCGTCAATTTTGACCTTTCAGACTACAATTTCTGCCCCTATATTCACAATTTTACCAGTTCTCGTTTTACAAGAAGCATTGTTAACTGTACAGAGACTTCGTGTATACAGGAGATTAGCACCGCCGAGTCGTTAGCCCGACAGTTTTGCCTGCTTGCAAACGCCTCGACGACCTTGTCGTTTCCCTCAACAACGTCAATTCCACCTTCGTCGACGACGTCATCAAGCTTGGCATCATCCACTGCTCCATCAGTCCCAACATCTGGTGCTGCTACCACCACCACAGCTGCTAATTCTGCAACAACATCTAATGCAGCTAGACACACAGGACCCATGAGTTTGACATCGTCCCAATTTCTTGCTTTGGCTGTTGCAATCTTTGGGGCACTTGCAGGTGCGACGTTGGTTGGGTAGAATATGAGTAATACCAGTAGACTCGGAGGTCTTTCTAGATTCTTCATTGGATATCATCAAGCGATACACGGAACGGATTTCAGACCTGTTACCTATAATAGACACCCTTTGGCTTTCGTCCCCCAGGTGGTTTCTGAAACTTAACGCTAAAAATGATGAGGGACAACACGTGGGTAAGGCTCTCCAGCAATCCAAATTGCAAAATAGAAAATATGCTACAAATCCAGGGAAATTAATGAAGTAATGCTACATTCCATCTCAAACCAGTGAGGGGTCCTTAGAATGAGGTTCTTGAAGAGCAAAGCTTTAACTGATGTTTTGCGCATTCTGGAGACAGGACTGTTGCTGGGAGTTGCAGGAAGCGACAGTAAAGCCGTTCTTGTTACCAGACGCATTAGCCGCATCGGCACATTGGTTATTTTGTACGTCACTGGCGGCATGTCAGTCACAAACCAAATTTTTGCAATCGGGGTAACCGTACCAAGAGCGTTGCAAAGCACTGAGCTCATCATTGAACACGTTATTGCCTTCGACCTGGAATTGACCGTTTCCAAGGGCAGTCACAGATGGAGCTGACACGCCTCCCAATGATTGACTAAATGTCTGCAAGTTGGAAGTTGTGCTTGAACTCGAAGACGATGAAGAGGAAGTGGAAGTGGAAGACGTGGCAGCAGCAGCAGCGGCGGTCGTGCTAGTAGTAGCAGCAGCCTAAAAAACGAAAGTCAGGAGGATTACAGTGAAGCCGAAGGCTCAAACGTACCTTGGCTGTTGTGGCAGCAGCAGCAGCGGCGGCAGCAGTGCTGGTGGCAGCGAAGTTGTTCGCCGACGTAGACGTAGTAGCTGCTGCAGACACTACATTTCCTTGATCATCAACCTCGGCGACGCTAGCAAAGTCCTGAATAACAGGTCAGCTTTTGAGCAAATCAGTACCCTGGCGGATGGTTCTTACAGTCTTGATACCAAAGGCAGCATTGAACTTGTCAGCCTGGGCCCCAGTCTTGGCAGGAGCTGTATCAGCGGCAGCTCGTGCACTTGCGCATGTTGCTTTTGCTGTAGCGTCTGCTCCGCAAGAGTTCGTCAAGGTATCACAGATGAATTCTGGATTTGATTATGAGATCCATGATTTGGAGAAAGCGGAACGAACATACGAGTAATGATATCAATGTTTTGGGCAGAGCCATGGTTGTAGGAAGCTGTCATGTGTCAAAGCATTGAAAAGCCACAGGAGAGCTATGCTTACTCAAATCGACAGGCTGGAAACTGGTCTCCTTACGACCGTTGAAGCCCACGCCAAATTCGATTTGGGGTACGGAGCACTTCCCAAAGTTGCCAATACTGCTGGAAGAGGTAGACGATGTAGAAGAGGCGGTCGCAGTTGCAGTGCCCGATGCAGAAGCTGAAGTGGAACTGCTACCAGTTCCCGGGACGATGTTACCTGTGTTATCAACAGAGGCGATAGCACCGAAATCCTACACAGAATAAATCAATATACTCTCGTATACGTGCAAGTTGGACTTACCGTTGTTATCCCAAAGACAGCATTGAACGCATCAGCTTGGAATCCAGTACCAGCTTTGGCGGCAGCAGCAGCAGCCTGAGCAGTGGCGCAGGTGTTCTTCGCGGTCTGATCAGCTCCGCAAGAATTCGTCAAAGTATCACAGATGAACTGAGTGATGATGGCTATGTTGTCGGCCGAACCGTGATTATAGGAAGTCTTGTCGACGGGCTCAAAGCTCGTCTCCTTCCTACCGTCGAAACCTACACCAAACTCGATTTCGGGAACAGAGCATTTGCCAAAGTCGCCGATGTTGCTTGAAGAGGCGGTGGAGGTTGCGCCGGATGCGGTGGAGGTAGTGTCTCCGACTGTGAAGATTGTGGCGGTACCAGTAGCGGCGGGGTTCGTTCCAGTAACAGTCAACGTAACCTCAGTCTGTGGATGGAAGAAATTCGGCAATAGTTGACAAAGCAGCCGTGAAAACTGACGTACCACACACGCCGTTGAGGTGGAATCAGCAACGAGTACAGCGGTTCCAGTCGAAGCCACCTTCACCGCGGTTGTACCAGTCGAACTGGTGCTGTGATCTAGTTGAACTTAAATTGTTCGGATTCGTGACGAAAGACATACGATGCAGTGCCACTGAAGGGGAAGGTGTTAGCTTGGTCGCCTTTCTTCACAGTCTTTTTAGTGGCTGGATCGAAGAACAAATTGGGATCATTAGATGGGTCCTGAGCCTGGACCAATCCATTGAGTTCCGGGTTCTTGGGAGCCGTCTGACAGAATACGGAGTTGCGCAACGCAGGTGGGTTCACAGTGAAGTCCTTGGGGAAATCTTATAAATATCCCAAATGATGGATGGAGTAAAAGCCTCCGAAAACACTCACAGGTGGCGTGTTCTTTTCAGCCTGGCGATATTCGATAGCAAGCGCAATCATGTTGGCCTGTGTCGCGTTATCGAATTGTCTGCTAGCGTCTGCGGTTCGGGTTAGACGATTTATATTACGACAAGAAACGACACGCTTACCGATGATAGAATCAGCCATATCTTGCTGAGAACATTCTGGTTGGGCAGCCAAGAGAGGGGTGATAGCCTGACCTGCCAAGTTACCGCAGACCTGACCGGGGCAGGCTGCACTTAGCTTGTCAATAACGGCTGGGTGTTCCTGTCCAAAACGACGAGGATGCAGGCGAACTGCTTGACCATCCCTCTCAAACCAGCGTTCGCGACCAAGGGCAGACTGCGAAGATGCCAAAACGGAGAGAATGAAGAATATAGCGTTGGATTTTGAGAACATCTTTCAAATAAAGAAGGGTACGTTGAAAAGAAGGTGGGTTTTGCAAGATAGATCTGGAGAAAGAATGAAATAGAGACTAGAGACACCTGGTCGAAAAAGAAAAGAAGGAGAGGCGGAACTGGCCGTCGACGGGGGGACACAGGTAGAATCTGGTTGAACCTAAGGAGAGTTGGGCGCCTTTGGAGATGGTTCTTTTATACACAAGGTCAACAACAAGGTTGTGTTTCCCAGAAGAACATTGCGAACAGAGTACCTCGATACGTTCCGAGGAACGACCGGTTGCATATATCAACCGCCAATAACATACCCTTGTGTCACTTGTGCCTTACCCATATAGATGACATGCATCATAAAATTGGATCTTGGACAACGGATTCGGTTTTCAGGATAATAATCCAATGGCAACACAACATGGATGAGAGAGACCATCACAGGGTCAATGGAGGTCAATGGATGAGAGCGTATAAAAACCGGTCCTCCCTTGTGTACAGCCAAGTTCCAGTAGAACGTTCTGCTCGGAGGTTTTTCACACTTATGTACATACGAGTACATAAGCGGGCAAAAAACAAATCTGCATACTACACGGTCTCATACGGTGCATGCGCAACTTTGATTTCGGTATGTATTCCCAATAGTTTTGGAGAGCAAAGGAACAGAAAGGAACCTTCTCGAGCTGTCAATGACATACCTACCGACGCAGCAAAAGAAGAGTTATTAGTACCGTGCAATCCAAAGCTGCACCACGGAACAAGGTCGTGGTTGTGCAAGCAACAGTTGTCAAGTGCCGCAACTCCTTGGTGGCATCATTTCCTGAAAGAGAACACCCCTGCGGGAGAGGGTATCAGTGCGGAAAGTGCTGTTGACGAGTGATTGATTTTCATCGAGCACATCTGGAGCACTGTTGTCAACGAGCACCGTACACCAGACACGTCGGCGAACGGGTTGACATGGTGTGTTAGTCGTTGGAGATAATTATTACAGAAGATGTAAGGTGTTCGTCAAGACCCCAATCTGAGGCCGAAATGGCATAACGACGTTCATTCTACTCAAAAGCATGCATGGCTTGTGACGCCGCTTCTAGGTCATTTTGCTATTAATTAGACACTTTAATGGTGTGCGTGGGCATGCGAGGCTTCCTCAACAACTCCCGCTGAAACATCGACAGGACCGGCTTGAACATCTAGGGCATAGACTGAAAGGCTGTGAGAGACGAGTTGGACAATTGAGAAGAACCAAGAACGAACCTGAACCACATTCGGTGCAACGTGCTTGTCTTTCGTTGGTCAGGTTGAACCAGAGGACATCGTGAGAGTCGGCAGGGGACCCGGTACAGCCAATTATGCGCTCGGTATCCTAAAAGCCATAATGAGCGTGAAGATGGACAAAAGAGTTGAGAATTGAGCGCACATAAGAAGGCACGAGAATGGGGTTAACTTTTGTACCCAGTCGGCTAGCGTCGAGAGGTGCATCGTCAAAGACCTTAATGTCGCTCAATTCTCCGAGTAGTTGGAGACGTTCGAGACCAGTGGCCTGCTCAATGTCGCTGGGAACTTCACCAGCTTTTCCTCCGGTACCATAAAGTTGAGGTGGGGCAGGACCGTGGTCTGATGAAACGCGAAGAGAAGAGTGGAATGTGCGGAGAGCAGAGGCACGACCGGTGTTGACGTTGGCACGGGCGGCGAGGACCGCTGGGCGAGCAACACGCACTGCAGATCTGAACATTGTTTTTGAGGGTGGAGAGAGACGGGAAAGTCACAAAATAATACGTGTCACATGTGACATTTTTCCGCACGCCTCCGAGTTGATTAGGTAATAAACGCGGTACTCTTTCTTCTACATACACTGGTTCTGCTCGGGGCATTTGGTCAAAGACGCGTTTTTTGTATTTGTATTTCTTTTTTTAAATGATTGATAGCTAAAAATAAAGGAAATTAGCTAATTTCTTCCTTCCTTCTGGCCTTCTCCATCTCACTATTCGGTACAATCTATGGCAACAGTAGCCCGAACAAGACTCACGTTCACCGCCCTCTTTAGAGGCTGGAGACATATTCTTCTTGGATCATGTATGTCCTCGTCATCCTTGCTTTCAATACACACTTTCTCACTAGCGCCACAACAGGGTTCAACCTCCTACTCTTTCTTATACCAGTATCAGTTCGTCTTCAACCTTGTATCTATCTCGAAAAACTAACCCGCCGTCGTAGTGGGCATTGAACTTGACTATGAACACCTCGCATACCCTCAGATTCATTCGTAAGAGTCGACAATTCATGAAACACCACATCGCCTAACGAGCTCTTAGTTTCTCTGCTATCTTTGATACCGCTGGTTAACGTATGTAACATTTTCTTTGTAGTATATATTCCTGATCTCTTGCTACTTCATTCTATAGCTACACGACTTATCAACACACGAACTTGCACTTCGCATCGGCGGCTCCAAAGCGGGACTCGTGAACGCAAGCTTGGTACGAACTTGTATGATGTACGAGTGATGATCTAAACAATCCTTTCTTTTAGAGCAACATGTCCGATTTTGTCTACTTCTTTCTCATCATCAGCTAACACTTCTATCACAGGGTTAGCATCGTCGTGGCGGTTAGTTTTATCGCCCCTCTGTACCCGTCCGAACGATTAATTCGAGTCAGATATGCGGTCTTAGAAAATGCCACCTCACTTTCGTGCAGTCAACTTGTGGGCTTTTCTCATCTATCACGTTCATCTCTAACTGACCTGACCCTCCAAGTAATGGGATCTATGCTCAGCAAGCTCTGTAAGTCATCTCGACAAAACGAATCCATGGCTGATGTAACACTATAACCAGTGCTTGTGCTCGGTCTTTGCTTCTTTGCGGGGGGTACTCGCTTCTTCGAACAAGGATTCGACCCGAGTAAGTTTGGTTCATATGCGGATTCCAGGACTCTAAAACCCGCCTCATCCAGCTGCTGTTCAATTGCACTCCTCTCTTCTCAGTGTCAGCGTCGCGGCGTTGTTCATGCCCGCTGTATACCATTTCGCGTTGGGGGGCTCCGCAACAGACATTCCAGATGTGCAGAAGATGGGTATATTACGGATGAGCCACGGGGTGAGCGCTGATCACTACTGCGTTGAATCACACTGATCGTCCTCAAGGTGTGCATCGTTCTTTTTTTCAGTAACGCTCTAAACTCATCAACTTGGGTCGATTATACTAACTGACCATCAACAGTTTACGGCGGATACCTCATCTTCCAGCTATGGTCTCATTCTCAGCTTTACACCGATAAGCACAACAGGCGGAGTATGGCCTTCCCTTCCAAGGAAGGACGAACATCGCGTTCATCGTCGCAAGAGCTACCTCGGGATTCATCTTCGAAGGAAAAAGATAAGCTCTCAGATGACTGCCGGAGTCCGTCGCTGTTATCAGAAAATGGCCGGAATGTTGAAAATCTTCGTACCTTCCCCATGCACAGAAACACCGTATATCTATCGCCTGTTTCGACTTGCCAACCTCAATTTTCGTCATCCCAGCTGTCGTTCTCGGCGCCTCAATCAGCCACAGGTTCACAAGTTGGCCTACTTGGAGCACACGAAGAGCTCAGTGCCAGGCATACTATTACCCGGCATCCGATGCCGCGCGTCGCTTCGAATGCGTCGGCGTGGTCTTCGATAAGTGGAGCCACAGCAGTGTCTACGGGAAGCCAGGACGGAACCGAAAAGATTGAAAGTCCTGTGGACCCTGCTGGCGATTCCGCTCATGATGAAGAAACGCGTATATCCATCTTCTTGGTTGTCGTTGTCTTGGTCATTGCCACTGTCGTGAGTGCCATTTTCGTAACGTATATTTGGTAGAATCACTCATTGTCTCATTCAGGCGGCGTCGGTTACCGCCGACTGGCTTGTGGATTCTCTAGATGGAGTCACTTCAAAGATTGATAAAGAATGGGTGGGGCTGATCCTCCTACCCGCTGTAACCTCTCTGGCAGGTTAGTTTCTATATCTTTCAGTGATCACAGGACCTGAACAAAATCTTAGAGTGCATGACGGCAGTCAATGTATCTGTCAAAGATGAGCTCTCCTTTAGCATCGGAGTCGCTGTTGGATCTGCTATTGTGTGTTGCATTACCTGATCAATGACCACCAACTAACAAAATCCTAGCAAACGGCCCTTTTCGTGATCCCGTGAGCACAACAGGAAAACATGATCTCATTTACCTGATCCTCTTCTTAGGTTCATCGTTACTTTGGCATGGGGAATGGGCAAACCCCTGTCCTTGTTGATGGATCCCTTCCAGTCCCTGGTATGACGTCAATGCTTTTCGATCAATAAATCATTAACCATCTCCTACGATTTAGGTGCTCTATATTTCCGGTGAGGACATTTCTTCAGAATTTCGTCAAATTTCTCAAAGAAAAAATTATTTGCAGTGCAGACGATGGGCTATGTTGTCGTTGATGGGAAGTCCAACTGGTTAGAAGGAATGATCCTTGTTTGTGCGTCATTAAGTTTGCTCCCAAGAGGGTGTTTGTCTGATTCTCGGTGCTCTCAGGTCTGTACATTATCATCGCCATTACATTCTGGTTCTACCCAGGTAGCTGCTCGTTTTTTTGTTCTCAGATAGACAGGGATCTGAACCATCTGACTATTACAGGTTCTCCTCTCCCAACATCACTTGCAGCATGTGTTATATAAAGGGCGACCTTGTATCCTCGGACACTTCCCTTTAAAAGAGTCATCGATCTATTGTACTACTGCATCGGACGGACGTATCATCGCACATTCCCCTAGACCATACACTCTCCTTGCTCAATTGCGACTATACCACACAATACCTTCTTCAAGATATCCATACTATAGACTATTATCCAGACACTCATTACCACCACTAGCATCTCTAGACTATCCTGTATCTGTACATTGCGTATCAAAGCCTTGCAAATCCGAGCGTCACCACAAGCGAAAACTGGACGTAGGTTAGCAAACTGATTTACCTCCAGATAGCAAGTAAATGCAGAAGATGACATCAATACTTTTACTATGGTAGAAGATACAACCGCGTTTTCTACGTGCATAGAATGAGGAAAAAATCCTAAAGGTAGTATCGATCACCTATGCAAAGGGTCAGGGGGTAAGCTGAGCGCTGAGTCTAGAAACTGACCTATGTGACCCATTCCAGGCTGCATAACCCATATCGGACGTCCAGAGTCTTCTTCCTGACCTTGCTCATTCGCATGGTAACCCTGTAGCCATCCTTCACGCATCTCGTCATCTACGGCACCACAAACGATCGTCATTCCAGGAAAAGCACGTCGAAGGACCGATATTCCGCCCCCACGTGCAATTAGGAATGCGACAAAGATAATTCTATCTTCTCTAACACCATGGTCCAATAAGATTCGGACTGCCATGAATGCCGCTGCTGCTGTTCCGATCTAATCAACGGCATGAGCAACCTGACAGTCAACTTGAAACATAGCCAACCTGAGCGTCAAGTAGAAATACCCAGGACTCTTCCGCCAAGTGCCTAAGACGGATGCAGTAGGGAAGCATTGAGTGAAGGAGCAGTGGTTCCCCTGTTTTAGCATCGGACTGAATGAGCAAAGAGCCCACAGGGACATCATTGATAACACGTTTAAACCCGCGTTCCAAAGCGCCACCCCTACAAAATGGCTCCTATAAGATTTCTGACTGATAAAAATTCCGAATGACGCACGATCGAAGGATGGAAACACCACAAACATACTGGACAAACAGGGTCAATTCTGGTCCACTAGGGCAACACAAACCTTGTCACCTCTGCATCTAGCTTTTTCCCAGGAGATTCTACCCCCGTGGGTGTCATGACCGACTTGGGTACATACGGGAGGAATTGTAACGCGCTTTCTACGACCAGTGTTGCGAGGCGATCAACAAAAAATATAAAATCCTGCGTAGAGGTGTCCTTTGACCTCAAAATCGTGAATATTCCCTGGCAAAACAAATTTACTTTTCGTCAAAAGGTGATGAGGGCCAATACTGACATTAAGCTGGGGTGTTTGAGGAAGGACTTTCAAGTCCAGGTCCTCGATCCTATCGGATGCTGAAGAGCGGTTTGGAAAGTAAAGATCCGGTATAGCTAGCTGCTGCCGAAACCGATTGGCACGCTCCTCCATTTGCCGACGTATATGAGCAGTGATTAGCTCGATGGCGACAGCATTATTCGTACCAGGAACAATCTATGACGAGTTTTAGAAGTTTTCGGCGAAAAAGAGTGCTGGATACGCGCTATATCTGCGTACGATGACGTTGGACGAACGAAATTATCATATGCAGGCTTGACGGTTCGCAAGTATCTGATATTTGACGATGAGTTACAGCAGGAACAAAATTGCCATCATCCTAACTGACTGGTCCAAAATACCGTTGACGTCTCGTCCACGCTCTTTGACATCACGAGCTATCCGCCGTGCGAGCATGAGATCTGAGTCGCATTGAACGAATATCTGCAGTTCCTGAGATAACTCAATGCAACAGACACGACACCGATCATACCTTGAGATCATATAGTTCTCTCATGGAAGATTCATGAAGAGCCAAAATTCCTTCCGCTAAAGAAGTATCATGGATCAGGCAGAGAGAAAGCCAACCAAGAAACAATCCAACTGATGATGACCGTAGCTCCGTAAAGATACTTGGTTTCCGACAGTCTTTGATGCTCAGCAAAAGAATAGATAGGTATATTTGACTGCTTGCATGCTTTCAGATCCGCTAGGCACTAGAATAATATTATGATGAGGGATCCCGCAGGTAGAGTTCAAAAGACTGCTGACCCCTGCAAACATAGGCATATCAATAGCATCTGGGTGATCGAAGTCCATCTCATTGGCATGGGCAAGTTTCAATTCTTCTGGAGAATGGTATTTGTAGAAACTGTCCTTCGTCCGAGTCAGGCATACGACCGTGACATTCTTAGGTAAATGTCGATACCTGTGATAGAATGATAACTGTAGGAACTGATCCAAGGGACTTCACAATCTCTCGAGCAACGTGGGTCTGACATGATGGGTTTTCAATTAGAGACAAAGACTAAACTTTTAGCGAACCTTTCCACTCCCAGAGCCACCTATGTCAGGACATACGTTCATTTGCATAGCTCGAAGAACCGAAAGATCGCACCTGCAACAGCCACCACGTAGGCATCCCATGTCCTCTTGCCGTCTATTCCATACCTGCAGGTATTATTCAATGAATGCCATGATTTCTACGAGCAACTTGGGTACCAGGGTGGCCGACCATGAGATACCAAGACAGTGTTCTTCTTAGGCTGAAGGGATATATATGGTGGCGAAGCATCATCAGGAGAGGTAACGTCGGCAAAGACGTGCTTCGCAACTGAACTGGACATCCCACACGAGGTGGAAGTCCAAGGCAAACTGGCGATCTCACCGCACACAAGTGCACACGAGGCTCAGGAAAATTGATTACGTAAGAGAGATAAGATTTGATTTGATTTACTTGTCAAGTAAAAAATCTGCTACCACCGCCTTCATCTGCTTTGAGTCCATTTTTCGTTGGGTCCACAGCTCTTCGAGGCCTTCACCGGACGAAACAGCGGATCCGGTTACATTGTCCGCTGAGATATTTGTCAGATTTGACGTCACCCACAGTGGCAGTGGCACAGGATCATCCGTAGACGCTGAAGTCGTTCCCCTGCTGCTGCGGCTTGTGAGCGTTGTGTGGCAATGATAGCAAAGAAAAGGTGTGAGGGACGGAAGTGGTGGACTTGGAGAGGCGATGGATGTTGTGGCTTGTTGGGGGAAGTGCGGAGGTCGAAATGAGCCCAGTGCCGAGGTATCTTTGAAGGAACGAATGGAAGTTCGTGCCTTCCAATCTTGGAGTCCATATTGCGCGGGCCTCCGCTCATGAGTGCAAGAAGAACGGAGAGCGTGAGAAACATAACACACCTTTCGCAAAGGAGACAGATTCCCTCACATCCCTGCTTAGGTGCCAATTTTGCACATGTTCGCGCTATTGTTGATACCGTGGAAGGATAATCTCTCTCTAACCCGACAATAAAATCTTCAGAAAGATTGCGTTAGATAAAACCAGAGGCAATGGGATAGAGAGACTCGCCTCTGGTCAATCGTCCGATACTCTGCTTGCCATTGGGGAATTTATCACTCCCAAGGATATTGAGGTTATGCCACCACGCCCACATGGCACATTCCTTCATACCAATGTCTTGCAGAGGACGGACTATACGGATGGTTCCATTTTCATGCCCGTTCTCTTTCCTCGACACAGCTGATTGCTGTGGTGTCCAGTCCTCTCTCGCTTCTTCCCTAACCACAAAGCCGCCTCCTTGCGAAATTGAAGAAATCAAAGATATGGATAGTGAGGTCAATGACGTTCCGAGGAGAAGGTGCGAACATCCCATCGCCGATGCCGTGTGAAGAAGGAGCATCCGAGTCAGAGTTCGAACTGCGCTTGGAATTGCGGTCTGAGTTGGCAGCGAGGAAATGTATTTCTTCAATCGTTCGACAGGCGTTGAAACGTCTTTTAAGTTTGAAACTGAAGATATGAGCAGAACTGCAAAAAAATCAAAATCAGATCAAGCCTGCTACAGCTGAGATACACGAACCTTCGTTTGTAATATCTATGCCCAGATCTTTTTCGTGGGGCTTTCCACCGATATTATTTTCCCACCAGTTGAGACTGAAGGCATCTTCAATCCGTAAAGGAAGAAAGACCAGCCCTTCATACTGCTGAACCGCTGCCCGTATATCTTCTGTCCTATCAATTGCCTGTCTACATTGTTGATGATACTGTTCGAATGTTTCAAGAAGAAACACCTACCCCAGAGAAAGCATTACATGTTTCTACATAACAGATAATTCCTCGTGGCCAAACAAGAAGGTTTCGAGGGTGATCCTTTCCCCCGCGAGGTTTTCCGGTCGCGGGGTCGATAGGTGCGTCATCGAAGGAGAAATATGTCCTGTAGACCAGATCGAGAAGAACACCAGATCCAAGGCCACCAGAGTATCCTATCAGGAGGTCTCCTCCAGCTTTAAGTCCTTTTCGTCGTGGTCCATCCGGTAGCGGATTGACAGTTGGATCAAGTGCCCGACGAAACTTGACAGAAATAAGGGGGAAGAAACAATCTCTAGGTTCAATAATTACAAACTGTCGGAATGGGTAATCATGGGAAGTAGCGTACTTGCAATATACAGCGTGTCGGATAACGATGTTGCCAGGCTTGGTTTTACATCGAACACAGTGCTTTGATTTGTCAAATTTCGGGCGACCTCGAAAACCCTGTAAGATTAGTACTTGAATATTTGAAGCATTGCTATGTGGCTCACGAAGCATTAAAGCATCCGTCTCTGTCTCTGGGTTTCCGCAGGATGTCGACATGGTTTGGGATCGTGGAGAAATTACAATTGATCAGAAAATCAAACTTTGCCTGAATGTTGATTAGAATTAAGATAATTTTACTGAATCAACAAGAACAGAGCACAACTCACCAACTGGTTACCCAGGAATTCAAGAGCTGTTTCAGGGTCGCTTTGTATGACTGAAAAGTTGTGCTCGATGGTAGTTTGCAGATAACGTGCTAGGCGGAGACCATCCAAAATGGTCCTATCTGGTTCATCTATTGCTGCTCGATGGGATTTCGCGGTTTCGACTAACAGCTGGAAAACTGTCTTGTATTGATCCTCAACCGGGAAAGCCTCCATCTGCTTGATGATGATGTCTGCCCGCATTTTCATCATAGTGAGCAGAATCATAAGTTGCTGAGCGAAGTGCTCTGGAGATAACTCTTTTTCTTCTTTGCCTTGCTCCCCTGGCTGCATGTCTGGGTACTCTTGTGAGAGTGCCTGTAAATTTTGCTCCAACTCCTGAATGTCGTTGGATAACTCTCGCATATACTGTTCGAGATTAGCAGTATCGTCTTCCTCTTCTTTTGACTCGGCCTCGGACTCCTGATCTTTATCACGGGAGAGTTCCAAAGGAGTTCCTTCCATTGAGGGTGTCGTGAGAAGAGGAGTGTAGTGCAAGAACTGATCTGCCAGCAATGGTATCACGGTTGCGTCTCGTTGGCGGATCCTTTGTATTGCTGCCAGACCTTCTTTACACTCCTCGAGTTCTTCGAGCTTCGATACTACCGCGTCGTCGCCTTTTTTCATGAGTTCTATTAGTGAATTTTCGTTGAAAACGTCCTTGTTGAAACGATATAGAACGCTAGTTGCGCCGTGAAAGAGGTAGTATGTGTTGCTTCGAACGATATTGAACACAAACATATCACGCTCGTTGGAGAACAGGATGGGACGCGTCGACCCGGGAATACCGTATTGCAGGTTCACGTGCATTTCGATTTGAGTAAGCTTGAGGTAGTAGGGAGATAGCCAATAATATGACAGGAGACGCTCCCAGTCCGTCCAATTACAGCTCCATCCTGATGGCACCGAGGGTGGGGGAGGCCAAAATTTTTCTATATGAGCTAAAAATGTTTCGATTTCGCCAGCCCTCTAGAGTATTTTATTGTTCAATAATCGATTGGCAACAAGAAGCAACACACACATCTGTATGAGGAGGCTCAGTACTCTGACTTGTACTATAAGCGCGCGTATGACGAGAAGGAACATAAGGCCGAGATAGTAATGGTTTTGATATGGTAGAGGTGATTACGTCAGTCCATCATAGGATCAATAGATCAATTCATTTCAACTTTTTAATTGACCTCATCTCTGAGACTGCCGCCGCCTGAACCAAGACCACCATGGTTGGTCGTCCTCAAAAGCACCTTGCAATCCTCGAACCTCCTGCCCGTTTGATTTTCGCATACGTCGTTCTTTTTCTCTTTCTCGTTCTCGTTTTCTCTCTTGGCCTATCCTATCAGTTTGACAATGCCCCGTTGTTGAGAAGTAGTTCGTTTGTTATCAGTAAAATTCTCACAGGGTGAACTAACATCTTGCCTCAGAATTCCCGGATTTTAGCAACTCTCTAGAATTCAAAACTCTTTCTGCCGAAGAATTCCCTCTAGGTGCATAGTCTTGGCTTGCATCGCATAGTCAATGTTTAAATGTCATAAAAGATGACCCCTCCAGACGTGTTATCATCGTAGGAGACATACATGGCATGTATGGACCCTTTCAGTAAGTTCATGCCCTATTTGTCCCCTACTTTAATTTGATACCCCGGTAGAAACATACTGAAAAAAGTTTCTTATGACCCTCACTCAGATGTATTGGTCCAGCTGGGCGATTTCTTGACCAAAGGCCCCCACGTTGGATCCATGAAGACTCTCGATTTTATGGTTTCAAATAACGTAACAGCCGTTCGTGGTAATCATGATCAAAAAGTCATCGAGTGGCGAGCTTGGATTCAATGGATCCATACTCATCCCGGAGGCTCCCGCTGGCTTGTAGAGACTTTGGCCGAATGGGATGCTGTTGATGACCAGACGCTGGACGAATGGCTTGCCGATCAGAAGCGCAGGAAAAAGCATAACCTTTGGTGGAAGAAGATCCCTCATGGCTGGACTCTTTTCGGTCCTCATTTCAGCATCGCCCATGCCATGTCCGAGGAGCAATATAACTATTTACGCAACCTCCCATATATCATTCACATCCCTAGTGCTCACGCTTTCGTCGTTCATGCCGGTGTCCTGCCCTCGGATCCTAAATTCCCTTACAATGATCGTCGCCAGCCGCTGATGAAAGTCCCTCAAAATCCGGAATGCTGCAATAACGACCAAAATGCATCGGAAACCACGCAGCTACTGCGCAACATTCAGGAGCGAGGCATCTTGACTCTAGTCCCTCAGAATGCCATTCCTCACAATGTTCTTAACATCCGGAGTGTCCTTGACGGCCTCGTGACCAAGTCAGTACCTACCTCATCACCCACTATATCTGGAACGGGGACTGACGAATCTTAAACAGGAAACCCACGGGAACCCCCTGGACACATATCTGGAAGCATGATATGAAGCTTTGTGCCGGATTCGATAAGGAGCTGAGTACCACGCCAGCGACAGAGAAAAGCGAACTTCTTCCATGTTATCCGACAACCGTTGTATATGGACATGCAGCGAGTCGTGGACTCGATATCAAACGTTGGTCCATTGGACTTGATACTGGATGTGTCTATCATCGACGATTGACTGCCCTCATTTTGGGAGGAGATGAAGCTTCACACACGAAGCGCGATAACGACCGCGAATACGACGACAGTGATGATAATGGCGATGGACAGATCCACCTATTCAATGGTTCAGACCACGACAACGACGGAAAAAACGACAACGTAGCTGACCATGCGTCAGAGGCCAAATTTGGAGACTCTTACCGCGGAAAGATTATCAGCGTCAGCTGTTCATGAAATCTCGAGCATCATCACCATCGATAATTAGAACTCATTGCCATCCGCATA